>VZRZ01000777.1:106062-233670 GCA_013398175.1 Climacteris rufus
GGCTCGGCAGCGACAGCGCTCGCTGCTCCGCGCGGCGGCGGCTGCAACAGTGCGCATGTGCCGGGCGGCTGCAGCGCTGTACACGCGCCTGCATGGGAGCACGTGACCCGGCTCCAGTGCAGCGGCGGTGGCGCGCGTGCGCGCTCCCGTTGCTCTCGCGCGTTGGCGGCGGCGGTGGCGGCGCGGGCACAGGTGGGTTCGGCTGGAACGCGCCCTGGGCAGCACCGGTCACCCGCCTGGGAGCGACCCGCCTCGCGCGGCCTGGGCGAGGCGAGGTGGCGGCGCGTGTTTGGGTGGGACAGGGGCGCGCCTGGCGCCTCGAGAGCGTTTCCTCGCTCCTTGTCGGAAATGGGTGGCGTGGCCTGGGCGGTGCCGTGCGCCGCAGGGCAGGGCCGCACCGTCATGGCGGGCGTGGGGCGTCGGAGCGCGTGGGCTGTGGAAGCAACGAGGGGAAACTATTAGTGGTGTTCGTACGCTGATGGGCACCAGGGCACTCTTCCTTTAGTGTGTGGACACGCTCATTCACTGGAAACCAAAACGTTTCGATGTGGGAACAAAGAAGGCCGAGTTGTGCCTCATTCATGGGATGCCAACAATAAACACGGCCCGTACGGCTCGTCGAGGTGTCATGGCCGCCCACATCAAGCAATATGGCGGAGCAGTTTAAGCCATGTGCTAAGTTAAAGAAGGTATATTCGAACCTCTGATTTTAAACTGAAGTTTTTAAAAGATCTAAACTTCTCACGGTTAAGCATTTCACACTTTAATTCGTGGCCTGTTAGAAGTGTAGGTCTGCTCTTGAGTAGTTTGTTATTGTAGCAGGTCCATCTTTCTCTTCCTGGATCTCCCAGTCTTTGGCAGATGCTCAGTGGAAATGCTGAGATTAGGATGTTTTGTGGCTTAATAGTAATCTTGACATAATTTTATGTAATGTCATGTCACTGTGACCCTTAATGTAGGTAGATTTATTGAAAAAATTGTATGGAACTGTTGTTGATGAAGAAGTGTTTGCTTAAAATCAAGGGGTGAACAGCTTTGGTGTTCTAGGAAGCAATGAGCTTAAAAATGCAGCTTTCCTGCAGTCACAGAAAAGTATCACGTGCACATCTAAACATCCTATTTACTGTGCTCATCAGGGAAGTAAGAGCATATTAACAGAAATGTAGGTTTAATATCATGGGTTATACAAGAAAATGTGGTATTATTATGAATACGTTTACTAGAACTTCATTCTGCAAGATCAGGGCATTCTAAAAGCATGCTGTTCGTGTCTCTTGGAAGTTAAAATATACAATTGTACTTTTTACTGTTAATACTACTATATTTATGTTTTCAAATGCGAAAGTGTGAAGAATGTGCTTAATTTCGACTTAAATTTAGAATTTATAAGTTAAATATGAAGTTGGTGTGCAAACATCTGTTATGGACATAAGAAATAAGTGGTTTTCTAATTAGGTACTTGTTTTTGCAGTGTTGCAGGAAGGTATGAAGGAGAGTATTGCCTCAGATATTAAGAATTCCTTGCAGGGGAAGAAACCAAACACAAACACTGCTGTTTGATACATGATCTTGGGTAGATAACGTTTTGGTTTCTGATATATGAAACAGGGCTAATGGTAGTTGTTAGGCCAATCATAAAATGAACTCACTAACGACTGCCTGAGGATTTATGCAATTCATGAATCGTGGCAACTACACCCACTATTTACTCCTCAAGTATGGCAGTTATCTTACTATTTTATATGCTCTGGAAGTATTAACTCAAGTTCCTGTGCATATATAATCTAGAAAGTATTATACTCATAATTTTGGATTATTATTCTGTTTTTAGTTTAGAAGACTTAATGCATTACTTGGAGTAAACGGTATTTTTATCAGCTGCAACCTTTCTACCAAGTGTAGCAGTGCTGAGCTGATGCTTCCTATGATAATGTGGAACGGTGTGGTATTTATCTGTGAGTTCATTTAGCGAACTGTCTTGCATGTTGCGTAGACTTGACACTGCTCATAGCAGAATTGATTTGTAGAAGAATGTAATAATTACTATATGAATCAATTTAAATGTTTTGATGTTTGCATTGAGGGGCCTCTTATTTTCTGTCTCTTAAGAGGTTTGTTTTCAAGATGCTGATTCCAACAGATATGTGTGCATGCCTTACTTGCCATATTTTCTATACGTTTGCAAGCTTTAACTTGTATTTTTGTGCTCATATCAGAAACTTACAAGATCAACATTAATTGTAGTATGTTAGTTTTCCTGTAAACGGTCCTTTAGTAAATTTGGGACATAAAACACAAAGGCATACGCTTTCTTACCAGCATGAGAGGTGATTTTACCAGCCAAGAGCCTAAACAAGTTAGGAATAAAAATTGTTTAATTTTAAATACTGATTTTATGTTACCTGGTGCAAACAGAAATATTTTACACATTCCATAAATTAAGTATTGATTCCTAATTAGTATTTAAATTTTCATTTTAATTTTTACTGTGTTTGTGCATGTTTTCTGTTACAAACTAGAAATATTCGCACAATGAAAACTAGTTGACCAAACCAAATACTGTATTTTGTTTTGTAATCAAGAAAAAGTAATTTTTCACCATCCAGATGATTTTAATAGTGATATTATTTATAGGGTTTATCTGGACTTAATTGTCAGGAATTATAGTAAAAACTCAGCCAATGTAAATAGTAAGGCCTGAAGATTCTTTACCAGTATGTTGTCTTACTTAATAGTTTGCACATTAATGCATTTTTTCCCGTTTGCTGTCTACTTGGTGTTTTTTCTGTATTGTGGGCTACTTATATGTTTATGTTATGATTTTGGAAATTAAAGCCATGAGACAGATGTACATCACAATTTTCATGAGGAATAAAAAAGAAGTTGCAAGTTATAGAATTATTTCAGTGTGTCGTTATGGGGGGCTGTTTGTTTTTTTCTCTTCCAGATCTAGTTTTATGTAGTTTTTCTTAAATGCAAAGAAGTCTAATATTGTTAATATTTCTGAAATGCATCTGTTGCTGGTCTCCTTGGTTCTCTTTAGTATGTGACATTATTCTGAGAGATTCACCTATTCACACAAAATAAAGGGGGGCTCATAAACTGATCAATGCAACTGCTACTTTCATTATGTGTATTTGTACACATTATTATGTGTATGTGTATTTGGTGTTTCAGTTCTACTCATTACACTATATGCTGTACTGCATGAAAAAATTCTCCTAGTTCTGCTGTGCTGTAAAAACCTGCTCATCAGTAACTTATCCAAATAGAGGATGGAGAGTAAGATAAGGTTGTTGTCTCGTTATGTTTTTTTTGACAGTTCATTTAAAGCAGAAAGTTAAGTTGTTCTTTATAGTGATCTTTTCCCTGTCAAGTCATACGAGTACAGAATGTCTTAATCTCTGAGAACGGTTTAGATGTGAATTGTGTGATGCTTAATATTTAAAATTTCCCTACCTCAGTCTTGGTTTGGACGTTAAAACTTGGTGGCTGATCTCAAAGAAGTTAACTGTAACATACTTTTAATATTTGGTCAGGAGGATCTTGAACATAGATTATATCAACTTTTGAATTCTGGTGATCTTCTTAAGAGAAAAATTTTGCATGATATTGTGGGAATCCTAGTTTCTGTTTGCCTAAAAAGATTTTGTATATCACTGGTTGTTTCTTTAGATGTCTTACCTTTTTTGTTCATGTTTGGGGGTTTGTAAGATTTTTCCACTCCCTATTTCTGTAGCAAGGAGGGTCAGGAAATTCTTGAGTTCATACATAAAATGCTTAAGGCTCTGGAAGCACCTGATCATTGAAGTACAGCATTCTGTACTTGAAGTACCTTGAAGTACAGCCTACATGTCAGATTACAGAAGTGAGTGTCATCAGCCTTAGATGTAAAGTACCAATATTAGTTATTTAGAAACTGGATTTTGAGAATGTATTAATAATTTTACAATATTGAAGGTTGAATTAAGGCAGTACATTCTCTGCCTTTTCAGGGTGCAAACAGTTGAAGTGTGAGTCAGAAAAGGGAGTCTGTTTTGTTTGGTTGGAGGTTTTTTTCTGGTCTTACAGAGCATATTTTGGTTTTAGTTAATGTTGTTCTAGTTATTTCTGTTCTTCCTTGATTGTTTGGAGATGTATTTATGACAAAAAAACATACCAAAGTTGAGAACAGATTTTCACTTACTTGTGATTTTTATGTGTCATTGTGTTATGTTTTCATCTAGTGTGTTACACAGCATTAAAAATCCAGGACGGTTTTAGTGAAAAATAAATCACAGAATTGTAGAATGGTTTGAGTTGGAAGGGACCTTAAAGATCATCTAGTTCCAGCTGCCCTGCCATGCAGGGAGACCTTCCACTAGATCCATTAGGCCAGGTTGCTCAGAGCCCCATCCAACCTGGCCTTGAACACTTCCAGGGATGTGGCATCCACAATTTCATCACCTCACAGTAAAGTGCCTTACTACTCTCATATTAAAGAACTTTCTCCTAATATCTAATATAAATTTGCCATTTTTCAGTTTGAAGTCATTATCTTTCATTTTGCAAGTACATGACCTTGTAAAAAGTCTCCTTTTAGGTCTTTTGTAGATTCTTTTTATAGGCGCTGGGAGGTCCTTTAAGGTATCTATGGAGCTTTCACTTTTCCAGACTGAAAAATTCCAATTCTCTCAGCATTTTCTCACGGGAGAGGTGCTCCATGTCTCTAATCATCTTGTTGGCCCACCTTTGGAATTGCTTCCAACAGATCCATGTCATTTCTGTGCTGAGGACCACAGAGTACTGCGAGTGGGGTCTCATGCAGGGGGCAGAATCCCCTCCCTTGCCATGCTGCCCACACAGCTTTGGATGCAGCCCAGGACACAATTGGCTTTCTGGGCTGTGAGTGCACATTGCTGGGTCATGTCCAGCCTCTCATCCACCTGCACCCCCAAGTCCTTCTCGGCAGGGCTGCTCTCCATCTGCTCATCCCCTAGCCTGTACCTATACCAAGGGTTATTCTTATATGCATCTTAAATATTGTATGCTGGCATGAGTTGAATGCCTGGGAGAAACTTAAAAAAAGTGCATGGGTAACATTATTAAAATGGCACTTATAAATTCCACTCAGAACACAGATGTGTTTAACAAGTTTATTTTTTTGCTTAAGCAGAAAATTGCAATGCAGAGATGTAGCAAAAAGGTCAAACTGGGCCACAGCCCTAAAAGTTTTAGTAGAAGTCTGCTCATTTCTGGTACTGCAGTTCAGTTTTATATGTACATGGATTGCCAGGTGTTTCATTTTTAGTAATGCTTGGAAGACTTCTTGGTTTTCAGTAAATAAAAAGCATAGTAAGTATCAAAGATAATTAAAATACGTGCAAATTTTGTGACAACAAATAGCAGGGGTGAGGAGAGGCTTTTTGTTATCAATGAGGGAACTTCCAAGTTATGGGTTGTCTTTTGGGGATAACTTGGGGTCAAGTCAGGACCTAGGTATTGTCCATCAGAGCAGTATGGAGCCTGTCACATCAGCATGCAGCTTCAGGCTGGCTGTACCTGCATTCACTTGGTGTGTTAAGGCACCAGTGATAGTCTGAGTAAAAAGAAGGCAATGGTTACAAATCCGTAGGAAACTTAGATTTAATTCCATTGCTCACTGCTTAGCTTGTTTAACACCGCTAGTGTGTCCTTTTTAAAACTGCCGGTATATTTATCAGCAAGTCTGCCCTTCCCGTTCCTCCCCCCACCTTGTGAGGTTGTTTCTGAAAGTAAAGATTCCCTGGTGGTGTAGCTGAGGGCGTAGTACTAACCATAGGGTATTAAATAACTGTCTGATTCTCATCTGTGTGTCAGCTTCCATCATTTCACAGTGGAAGAATTCACAGCATTCCGTAAATCTATGTATGTTGTATAAATACCCTTTACGTTCTTTTTGGCAGTTAGGAAAAAAAGCAAACTATGCCTTTTGTTTTATTTTGAGTTGTGTTTGTTATAAATTACTAAAAATTGTACATAGGCATTACCAGCTCTTAATAGTTTCCATGAACAAACATCAGATCATTTGCAATCTTAGTAAATTAGATGACTGCATGCAAAACATTTCTTTGTAATAATATCTTTTTAAAAATATTTAGGTCAACTAATAGAGCTAGTTTGCTATGTGTAACATGGATTTTTTTAAGCCAGGAAAAATGTTTCTCTTCTAGATGGAGGTGCTGAAAATGTTTTTAAGAAAACTCACATACTCAATGCACAGGTTTTGTTAATTACATGGTTGTGGATAGGTCAGGTAGCTGTTAAAGTAACCTGTGTATTTGTTGTGTTGTTTTGTACCATCCCAAACATTATCCTATATTGTAAATAATTATTATGGTAGAAAAAACCAAACCAAACAAATCCCCAAACAAAACAACAAAAAATACTCTCCCCCCACGAAAAACAACCCCAACCAAACAACCCAAAATCTGCCATGTTACTTATAGCTTTGCCTCCAATGTATTGCAGTTCCCTTAAGGTCATTTTAAAAAGATGTTGCATTCTGATTTTTTTGTTTCTTTCAAAAATGTGGTTAAGCACATCAACATACATGCTTGCTGACTTCAGTCAATGCACTGAAAATCTCTTTCATTGGTCTTACCATCAAATGGCTTAGAATTATGAAGAGTCCTTAAATGTGCAGACTTTTGTTTTTCTGAACTTCAGTATTTGTAGTCTCATGATCATGGACTTCTTCCTTTCCCCCAACAGTTTAAGTAGGTTTTATTTGTGACGTTCTTGCAGTCCTAAGAGAGAGCCAAGGTGTTTCTGGAAGTCAGCCTACTGGCCTGTGTGATAGTAGGAACAAAGGAGGATTTCGGTGGATGGTGTTTTGAGACACATACAAATAGTATGTAGTAGTTTCTCCTGAATTTCATCAGTGTGAGAACTGTTCTGTCCACTTAATATTAACGAACATATAAAACCCCATAAAAAGGAAACATTTTAAAACAAGATTAATAATGGAAGAGGCTGAATGAGAAAAATGGATAGAATGTGGTTTCAACACAAGGATTTGTGGATGATATGTAGCAAACCGGCTTCTAAGCATCTAGTTTGAGCAAAAGAAAGTGTTCAGGGATTGGGTGCTTCTCTCCTGCCTTTGTAATGTGTAAATTACATAAAACCTTGTCTGAAAGTCCAGAAATTTCTGCCTGCCCTTGATTCTTCTGGGTAGGAGCCCTAGTATGAACTGTGACTCTACATAATGATATTGAAGAGGTGTGTGTGAAGGTGATGTTCCTTACACAGGGCAATAATTAGAGAAACAACAGGGTGCCAATCTCTTGCGTTTCATGTTTGATGTTCATGAGAAATTTGGAAAATGGAAACCCTGTTTTAAAATGTAATTTGTGACTACAGTAATTGAACTTACTGAGATGATACTACAGTGTTTTGGCATGTCATCAGGAAAGGGCAGAACTGAAAATTGTTTGGAGTTCTTATCATAACATGTTAGGTTAAAATTCCATTATTTAGTCTTACTAAAATGCTTGGGGTTTGGGGGTTTTGACTAGAAAACCTAGATAGATGCTATTCTAAGCAACAGTGAAAAATGGTAGGTCCATACTAGTATAGGAATTACACATTGGTGTAGGCTCGTTCTAATATTTCCTGGAGCTAAGCATTTTCAGAAGAGTTATTCCACTAATAGTTTTGTGTTTACTTACATATCAGGTTTTATTTTAAAATTGGTGATATTCTTGAAATTCTAGGACTGGAAGTCAGAATTCACCTTTAGGTGTACAAATTTTGTAGATAGATGAAACATAGAATTCTGTTCTAGTTAAAACATTGCTACTGGGGAAATCAAAGTCTATGTATATTTGTTAAACCAACGGAATACTAAGTTTGAATTTTGAAATCATATAAGTTACTGTAAATTCCTATAAGCTGATGGTGTGGTATGCATGATATTCGGAGTAAGCGACAGGGGGTATATAACTGGATAATAGAAAAATTTTCTTTAAAATATGTTGTAAACTTTATTTTTAATTTAGTAATAGGTGTTGGCAAAGAAAAGCTTCAGTGTAATGAGTAATTTTAAGATAACTTTAATTAATTTGTTTTTCAGTGTTCACAAGCTTGTTTTTTGAGATATGTCTTTTACGCATTTGAAGTTCAAGTATATTTTAATTTAGTTTTCTAAATCTGTACAGTGTTATGAGAGACAATCAATGGAGCAGTCTTACATGTGGTGTGTGCCCCTTTTTTGACCTGCAAATCAGGCCAGTACAAGGACAAAAAGAAAACTTGGTGTTTTTAAGTTAGAAATACTGACTGTGGTGCTGATGGGTGCATCAGACAACTACTGCTGGCATGATGAATCAATCCTGAAATAACCAACCACAGCTGGCAATAGACATGCACAGTTACCTAAGTTTAGACCTTTTCATAATTGAAGTGGTTGGAGGGCATGTTCTACTTTTTGGGGGGGAGTGACTTACTTTGTTGAGCTAATTTTGGATCACAAACACTATTTTTTGGTAGAAGGTTAGGTATAATTCAACAGTAACTTTCTCCAGAATTGCCCAATGGGCTCTTGCAGGTATTTTGTTTTAAAACAGATGAATTTGGATTTTGTAGAAGGGAAGTAAGGTAGATATAGAGAACCCTCCTCCAGAACTGATCCAGTGTTGCCTGGACAAGAGTGCAAAATTGGCATTAATAAACAGATAATAGAGCAGAATCTGTATTCAATTTAATTTTGTTTGTGTTAAACTTGTGTCTTTGACAACCCTGTTGTCCCCACTGCAGATTCTCAAACCAGTTCTTCAGGAACTGCTCTGTTACCGCAAAATTCCTGAAATTATTCGAGATACAGCTCTTCTTTGAAAAACTTGGGCAACAAACTCCATTGCAGTCACAAAGAATTAGATACTTGATTTCTGCTGGCGTTGAAACTCTGGAATGTTCTTGGGGTTTTTTGCTGGTTTTCTCATAAAGTGAACTTGCTTTATTCCTTCCTAAGCAGAACTTTTATTGGGCAACTGATGTTACAGAATATTTCAAAGTAGGTGAAGAAGTAAAAAGATACAGATTACTTTTCAAGTGTTTTGGTTTTTTTTCTTTTTAGCCTTGAAATGAGCCTGTCCTTGAAAAGTATTCCCTAGTGTTTGTCAGTTCTATGCGTGATCTGGCTCTGTACCTGTGACTGTTAATATGTGACATGGATTCTGAACTGCCTTGGAGTTTCGAGGGGTTTGAAGTATGCGATACAAACCCTGGATCACAGGCCTTGCTGGGCTGTCTCTCGATGATTTTTGGTTTACTTCAGTTTTCTGTTTACCAGTGGTTCTCTAAGTAGCTGCAGTGCTGCAGCTGTGCATTAACCATTTCCTGCCTGTCAAAGAAACCATTTCTCTGCTCATGCACACACTCCCCCTGCCTGCGCAGTTTGATGCAGTGTGGTAAAGAGGGAGGTGCTTTGCTGTGTACATGTTTTACCTGCTGCTGAGTTGTCACTGACTGCGTGGTCTTCAGTGTGCATTGCAGCCATCTTGGTCTCATTTTCAGTGCAGCTGAGACGGTGCAGTTTCAGAATGGCTGACAAAGTGCTCTTCAGAGCAACAGTTTATTTTGATTGTGTGCAAATGAGCAGAGCTGTTGGCATCACGTGCTCCAGACCTTAGAGGTGAGCACCAGCTCTGCTTTGCTGAGAAGCAATTTCAGACTTTGGTTAGGCAAGATGAACTAATTCTCAGCTATATAAAATATCTTGAAATGATGTCGTCTTCTTTTTTTTTCCAATTTCAGTGGGGGTTTTTGGGTTTGTGTGGGTTTTTTTTGTTTTCCCTCCCCCTTCTCACCAAATTAATTCACAGACCTCTATCTTGTTTCAGTTACAGCATAGATTAAGTGGGACAGGACAGATTAGAAGTCTTATCTGTGTGTCTCTCTAATCAAATTATTTTTTTGGCTCACCTTCTTACCAGGCCAGAAGAGCTCTCATTTTATGCTCTCCCTTTCTCAAAAGCTTGTCTTTATACATTAAGTGAAACGTGAAATAAATTCTTTGCAAACTTCATTAAAAATTTGTAACCGCATGATTAGATCTGATTATCACATTTTTAGTGTGTAACTTTTTCAATGGTAGATAATTACAGTGCCTGTATAAATATATTAGAATACCAATGATTATATAAATGTTAACTGTTTTGCAGGTAACACTTGCTACTCAAGAATAACATTACAAATTTTACAGAATTACTACAAATTAGAAGATTGAAGGTTTGAGGTATATTGTTATTCCTTTTGTATAACCTAATTGAAATCTGAGTTTCAAAATGCTGGTGGTTTCACATGGCCCTGTGTATTCCCTCTGTGTGGTACTGGTTGGTGACCCAGCTGTCTGTCATCCTTAACACATATTAAGAGGTACTGTCTATGTCCAGGGAGATGAAGGTAGGAGAAGAGTAAAGCTCAGCTTTTTCCATTGGGGAGTTGGACAAGAGAAATAAAGAACACACTTTTATTCTTGACTCTCTCATTTTCTTGTTCTTTATTTTGTATCTAGTTGAGGTCTTCATGGGTTTCTAAGCTTCACATTAATTAAAGTGAGAGTAATTAAACAGGGGGTTTCTTGAAGTTCTCCAGAAGCATACCAGGAGCAGCAGGAGAGCTGGATAACTCATCAGAGTGTTGCTCATAGTATTTTCCTGGCTGAAGTTGAGCTTCGTGCGAGGGATGTGAAAGTTGGTCTAAATGCCTAAAAGTTTAGCCTGTTCTCAGAATCTTTGCACATTTGGTGCTTTCAGCATAATCTATAACAAATCACTCCATGGTTAAATTAGTTTTAAAATATCTATTCTGATACGTTATCTTCTACAGTTAATGGTAACACACTGTTTATAAAGACACAAAGTATTCTGTGCAGACAGTGCGTATCAGGTTCTCAGGAGACATGGTTCCTCCATGTTTACTGTGTTGGTTTGATAAAAAGAAACAGAAAAAGTCAGTAAAATACAGAATTTTTAAGCTGAGATTGATTGCTGACTTCAGGTACCAGTAAATTTCTAAGTAATTTGTCATAGAATTTTTATGCTTTAGGATAAGAAATAAGTGAGAGGAGTAATGCAAATGTGTAGTTAGAAGTAGTGATGAAAAGCCGGTAAGAAGTTTTTATTATTTGTATTGGTACCGGAACTTTGTTTAGTGAATTTGATTTACAGCAGATGTTAGTTCATAGTGGGTTTTTTTTTGATTGGGTAAGATAGTTAAGATCCTGGGAACATTTGGGTACTTTAAAATGTCTGAAAATGCAAACCACAAATTCAAATTAAATACATGTCTTGATAAAATGTGAAGTTTTGCCATATATTCACCTCATCTAATGAACGTAGATTAATCATGTAGTGAAAAAATAACATTTCCGGTTTTCTGCAAGATACTCTTGACTCTTCTGCAAGAGTCAAGTCATCCTGATCCCAATCTTATAAATGATCACTGAGCTTTGCATTTGTGTGATTTGTAGTCAGTTACTGTTGATTAGTTCCAGATGTTAATAACGCATATTGTTCACAGGAAACAGAAACATTTCATTCTTTATGAGATCACCAAACTTCTACTCTGTAATCACTGAAGGGGATGGAATTTTATGTCTAAAACATACTTTACCATACACATCCTGTGGTGTTTGGGTTTTTTGGGTTAGGTTTTTTGGTTGGTTGGTGTTTTTTTAAAGAAAACAGTAGGCATATAAAAATTGCCCAGTGCTGTTTGTTTTGTTGATTTAATATTTTTTGTTAAACTTCTCTTTAATAGGAGCATGAAAAGTAGTGTATTTTTGATATTCACTGTAAGGAGTGGTTTTTCGTATGTATTACATTTGAGTAAAACACTGTATGTTCAGACCATGTCCCTTTATATAGTGCTCTCAGTACCTTTTTTGTTGCCCATGGTTCTTTCTGTGTGCTGAGTAAGCTTACTCTCATCTTACTGAAAAGGTGTGGAGAGATTGCCAGAGCTCAGAGAAAAGCTCTTGTCTCTTCAGTGTTTTCCCTTCCCTTTGGTTTTGGTTTCCTTTGCTTTTTAACAGGCCATTTTGAACACAGTCCCATTTTCAGAAGTGCTGTACAAAATGACTAGCTCAGCAGGGAGCTGTAGTGTTTTGTTGTATGAACTGGGTGGGTAGTGTCGCTTGGGTTTGGGGTTTTTTTGGTTGGTTTTCTTTTTTCTTTCCTAAAGTAGGTGTTGGAATCCTTGAAGTATGGTAGGTAGGTTTTGAAACCTCTTTTTTGAAACCACATGGGACACGTTTCCATTTTCAGAAGTGCAAATACACTGTAATGCTTGTTTTATGGTAATACTAGTAGCTAAAAGCATAATCTTTTCTTGTTTCACTCCCAAGGTGTTAATAGTTTGGGTTTTAATAATCAAAAAGAAAATGAAAAACACCCATTTATATGCATAGGAACAGGTTACTTGAGTGGATGCTAAAACCACCCCCACTTTTATGAAATACATACATGAGATGTTCATGATGTGAATTAGAAATAGTTGTGTGTAATAAATTAATTACTTCAATTGAATTGATTGCTGTACATTTTTAATGTGAGACACATTGTCAGACTGGCCTCAGTGTTCTTGTGTCTGCATGTTGCAGAAATGCTAGCTTTGTACCATCGGTAAGTAAACTTAAAGGACAGACCATCAGGAGTTAAATTGATAATAGGGTTGCAGTCTCAAATCTACATGATTTTCCAAGAGAAATACAATTTCCAAAAGAAAAACAACAGCTTACTCTGAAAAAAGTGTACAGATTCGCCCCCTTTTTTTCCTTTGCAAATGCTGTGTTTGAAAATTAGAAGAATTTTCTTACCATCTACTTTCTTTTCAGTTGTGTACCATTTGGATAGCTTTTCATGATTAAATCATAGTTGCTTGGAACCATTCTAACATGGCTTGATTATTTTTTGTATTCCTCTTAAAATTCAGAATTGTCTCAATTTGCACAGCTGCATCTTCTATTTTAGTAGAAATTTTGGGAGCAAACAATTTCAGGCAGGATTTGAAATGAATTGGAATGGACTGCTGAATGAATGCAATACTGTTTAATGTACGCAAATCACTTTAAAATAGGTGACTTGTTTGGTTGTTTAGGTATTAGAAATAAATGGTTACCAAGCACTTAGAACTGTTAGGAACCTTAAATACTTAATCATGTTATGATTATTATTAAACAGTTGAATTGGACTTTTAGCTGTAAAACTTAGCAGATTTTTTTCAAGCATGTAGTTTTTTTGAAGGAATTATGAGTAAAGCAAATTTTTTTCTTTTTTTCATTAGCTTGATTTTCAGGTTGAGATCTGTCAGTTTTCCAGTATTTGTTTAAAAAATAACAGTTCTTCGTGTAAATTTAAGTGAGCAAAATGTGGGGGCTTTGAAGTTGATAAGGATACTCAAACTAAGTATTTTCCATTTCTAGAAGAAAGGGAGTGTAACAATAGACTCTGTTACTGCCCGGAAATGACCCAGTTTAGACACACTCACCCCTTTTCCGCAGTAGAAAAGCAGATACAACTATTGTTGGTCCTCCCTCCCCCCCTTCCTGCCTTTCATGTTCTTTCTGCTGATACAGTCTTCTGCTGTAAAATATCTTCAAATAAACCACAGCGGTTGAGATAATGGATTGATAAATAGTTCTCCACTTCAGAAATGTGTATCATTTTCAGTGCCTTTCAAACACCAATGTGAGAATTTGGGGAACTACTGAAGTTTAGCTGACTCTTACGTGAATAATAATTTGATCTGTTTTGTGCTTTTGAAAAGAAATGTCAGGGGGAAGAGGATGTTTTGGATTTTGTGTGTGTTGCTTACAGAAGGCCCAGGGTCTTTCCTTTTCATTTGCTCTGTGTGGGTGGGTTTTGTTGTTCTGTTTTGTTTGGGGTTTGTTGTTGTGTTTTGGTTTGGGGTTTTTTTTAGGTCAAGGTACTAATGAGAGATTTAACCATGGTTGGATTTGTGGCATTTTTTCCCTTTTATTTGAGACAATGAAAGAATCTAATACTTAAAATTGTCTGGATTGGGTAAATTACTTTGTGTGACTTTCTTTCTCTACCTTTCTATATAGAGAAAAATCAACTGACATTTTAAGATATTGGTTTTGATGGGCACCTATTGAACCCATACAGTTAATAGATTTTATTTTGAATACAACTGACCTTATTACTTTTGACTGCAGCATCTGCTCTTTAAGGTCACTTCCCATGAGGGAGTAGGGTGTTGGAGGAAGAGGCCTGTTAGCTGGGTTTGAGAAGGCAGAGTCATAATAGCTTTTGGTGTTTCCACTGATGGTGGGCAAAACGTGGGAAAGGCAGGCAGACATTTTGGCTTTTTCATTACTGGCAGTCACATGACTGAGTACACTGTAGTTTCTCCTCTCACATTAGAGTCTCCTAGTAAAAACAAAACAAACAACCCAAAACCAAACCACACCCCCTTCCTCCTCTTCCCCCCCAGAAAGAAAAAAAAAAAAAAAAAAAAAACAAAACAAACAAAACAAACCCCCAAACAAAAAAACCCCAAGCAACCAAAAAAAAATCAATGAGATCACATTCAAAAAAACCTGAAGCCCACCCCAGACTAAAAACAAAAAGAAGTACCCCTAATCCCCTACTTTGGAGGCTGCTGAAGGGTCCCTTTACTTTACTTGGGGTTGGTTGCCAGACCTGCGCATGGCAGGCAGAGGCTGACGCTGGTCTGCGGCTCAGCCCTGCCCAAGGCAGCCCCCTGTGCCCTGCGTAATAGAGTTGGTGCGTTTCTAACTCGTAAACCAATTGCTGCTCTTCTGTGTGAACGCGTTCTGTGCTTGAAAGTGAGCTTTGTCATAAGCAGCGGTGCGAGAGGGAGGAAGGCGCAGCGAGGGGGTGCGGGTGACTCTGCCGGAACGTTCTGGAAGCGGGGTGGTGCTTCCCGCAGACTGCAGAGGCAGAGCTCCCCCACGGGGCTGCCAGCAAGCTGTGGCATGGACTCTCCACAGCGGACTGGAGCCCGGAACAGAAAATGCTCCAAGGCTCTTATTTTGCAGTATGTGTTTTACTGTGTTGAGAATCATATCATTAATCAGGTACTTGTACACAAGGCTGTAGAGCTGGGGGGGAGGGTAGGGACACAGCTGTATTTGGGAAATCCAGGGGGTTTTTAAATTTCTTTTTAAAGCAGCACTGGTGCCCTTCCCTTTTAAGCTCAGAGGCTGTTAATCCGATGATTCATTCTGCAAATGACAACAGCATCACTAAAAGATGTATTCTGCATGCACTTAGATATGCTAGCATACATAAATCAGTCTGAAAATAAGGCACGTTAAAAGATAGGGATAACATAAAAAGGATGTTAATTACTGTCATTTTAATGTGACAGTCATTCTAGAAAAATAGTTTTCCATTACACGTCACTTTAGGGTTTTGGACGCAAAAGGTGAGCATGAATTATAACAATCAATGCAGAATAATTTGCATTGTGAAATACTTTCAGACAAAAAAGTAGTATTTTTTTAGACAGTGTGGATGAGCATATTGTGTTATGTTCAAATAACCTAGAACCAGCCATACATCAGCAAATTTTGCTTGCAGCAGAAAATGGGGTATATTATTTGACTATATATAATCTTGACACTTGATATTTGATAGAGGAACAATGCAGGGAACTGAAAGAGGCCCAGGGTGTAAAGCAGGCTTTTCTGGTACTGAGATGCTCTGTCTTTGCCGTGTTCAAATTGACAAGCATCGCTGTCTCCATCACTCTGCTGAATTTCCACTAAATGGTGCTAGGCTGCAACTACAGCTGCATATTGCTAGATGTGTAGCTAACCAAACTTGATTTTATTTAAAGTTTCACAAATTTGTGTTTTTAGCTAGATAAATAGTGTATATATTTGCATTGGCTCCTCTATGTTCTTAAGAATTCTTACAAGGCAGCACACAAGGGAGGAAAGTGTATTGGCGAATGATTCATCCTTTACATATACACTTAAACAAAGCCTGGCTTAATTTTTTTTTTCCCAAAATAAGTAAAATGCAATTTTACTCCAAAAATTGTAAAATGCAATTTATTGACTTATTTAATTAGACTTTGACTGGAAGGAAAAAGGTAAGAATTAAGGAATTAGCTATTAGAAGTCAAAGTGATGCTGAAATCCAAGTTTCTGCCACTGCCTGTCACTGTACCTTAGAGGTAATTAAAAAGATAAAGATCTGGATGAGAGATTTATGTATTTTTTCCCTATAGCTAACAAAGAAAAGTTAAATGTGAAATAGAAACAACAAATTAAATGCCCAGACATGTTACTTGTCAACATTAGGTTAAAAATGTATTTGTCTTACTTGGAACTAATATTTATTTGTTGTCGGAAATCTGCAAAATACTGGAAATACCAGGTTAAGAAAACCTGGTTGTGAACCATTGTGCATACCTATTTTTCTGGTGTTACCTTTTTTTTATTGCAGAATTACTGTAAACAGTGCTGTGTGTAGCATATTACTAGAAACAGGCTGCAAGAAAAAATTTCTTTTGCAACTATTGTCAATTTTCATTTATATGAACAATGACAGCAGCACTTGACTTTAGACACAGATCTGGATTATTAGTAAGCAAATACCTAGAAGGTATATTCTAGAACCAGATGGGGGGGAGAGAGGGGGAGGGCTTTGCTCAGCAATATCCTGCTGCAATTTAGTCTTGAAATGAGGCCCCTTTATGTAAATGTTCAGTGGCGCCAGTTAGCTGTAACTGCAGTCTGGCTCCGGGCGGCAGCAGCTAACACGCGTCATGGACTTCTTCGCACGGGTTGCAGGAGCACTCGGCTTTCTGGATCAAAAGAGCAGCACTGATGAGCATGCAAAGATGTACAAAGGAATCTAGGTGTAGTTAGATTGCTAGTAAGTAAAAATACTGAGGGGATTTCAGCTTTCTAGGTTTTTTCAGTGTGCTGTCTTGCGCTGTGGCATAATAAATATATGCTTGTTGGTACTACTCTGTGGTATGTGGGAGGTACTGCACTGCACATAGTTGCTGCAGCACTAATAGTTGACAGCACAGAAGGCAGTACAAAGAGTAGGACTGGAGGCACTTGCAGTTGCAAGTTTCCTTAGAGCCTGTGCGTGCTCAGTGAGCTGCAGGGGCACTCTGACACATTCAGCTACTTACGTGGGGAACTAGGAATTCCAGCAGGCTTTAACAAGCAGATGTAGGCTACTAGCTGAGAAATACAACAGCATAGCTCAGGCTGGCTAAAAAGCAGTACTCATGCTGCTATGTAAACAAAACAAGATCTTGCTATCAAGATGGCCGACCTCGGAGTCTACTTGTAGCTCATAATACTTATGCAAATGAGCTGCATGTCAGTGGCTTACTCAGAGGAGGAAGCTCATTTTGCACGTGCCATCTTCTCACCAGGTAAGAGAAGTAACTCATTTTCTGCATTCATGTTTTAGAGGACTTTGAAGTTAATTTTCCACTTAGGTGCCCAACCCCCCCCCACTTTGGCACAATGCCAGGAATTA
Organism: Climacteris rufus; assembly: GCA_013398175.1. Taxonomy (NCBI): domain Eukaryota; kingdom Metazoa; phylum Chordata; class Aves; order Passeriformes; family Climacteridae; genus Climacteris; species Climacteris rufus. Next base: position 123,585 of record VZRZ01000777.1, read on the forward strand.
AATTTCAATGTAAGTGGCATTTTCTGTGAAGCCCAGAAGTCATTTGTTCTGGCTGTAATTATTTTTGGGTTGCTGTTTTTAGGGGAATGTTAATGATAAATTATTGTAAAATATTTACTTTAGTAAAACTAAGTAGTCAAAAAAACAGTAGAAATTTGAGTATGTAGATTTTTTTGCTAATGTTACTGCTTTTGTTTGATTCAAGCCTATACTGTTTTGCTACTGTGGTATTTCTGTCTCTATAGTGACACCAGCTGATGCAAATGGAGGCTTAGCAATAGTGAGAGCTTACCCCAAAAAGAGTGCGGAGTTGACAAAGTTGAATCCACCAATTGTGTTTTGGCTTCATGGTGTTATGAAGGATCTTCGTTATCCTGGCTGTAGTTTGAACTCTCTTATTGAGATTACAAAGCTGTTAAAACAATTGGGCACTGAACTGTTGTCCTTGTATTTTTTAGTATAAATATACCTTCTCAAATGTCTAGATGTATATTTTAAAAAGCTGTTTTTGTAAACAGGGAAACAGATTAGAATACGGTATTTAGCTGATCATCCGCTTCAGAAAACAGTAATCTTGCCCTGGAGTAGCAAAAGTTAACAAAATTCCAGTATTGCTAATTATGTAATATGCTCTGTTGTGGTTTTGCATGTGGTAGTGCATGAAATGGCTGCATGGGGCAGATGTGCCAGTTGTGCACAAATATATTTGCGTTGTTTCTATTTTACAAGTCAGAAGTAGTGACAGGGTGGGAGATGGTAAAAGAAAATTACTGGATAAGGAAGGTCACTGACCTAGAGGAAATAGATAGTTGGAGATGCGTGAACAAGCCAACAAAACATGGCTACTTAATGGCAGACATCAGCTCAAGATAGGGATGTGGAACTGGAAGTATACAGGCCTGTTTTGGTTGAAGGGAATATAAGGTTAATTGTAGACAATAAAACTGAAGAGGTAGAAAGACAAAGTAGGCAGGCAGGTTATTAAAATGGCAGTGATAGGTATTGAAAGTATTGGAGCCATTTTGAAATGGCCTGGGATTTAAGGCCACTAGAATAAATATGCTAGGAAAGAGAACTGTAACTGGTTGATATCGAGGAGGGAGAATTTAATGGTAATAGAGAAAGGTAAGCCTCTGCAGTGATATGGCCGAGAAAAATGGTGCATGCCAACAACATGGGCCAAATGAGTCACAATTTGTAGTTAGTTCATATGCTTTGAAACCTTTGATAACTTTTTAGTGCTAACTTAAGATTTGATATGGAGAGAATTTTGCTTGCCACTTAGAAGTCTGGTTATATGCATATTCAGACTACAAGAAGTACAAAAATGGGGAGGTGTGTGTGAGAGTACAAACACAGGTGTATGGTAGATTTCCCCAAATAAATTACGCTAGAAATCACTGGTAACAATTATAAAGGTTTTCCATAACTGTCAAACTCTGTTAGAACCAGTCTTGCTTTCGTTGCTGTATGAAGGAAGTAATTCAGGGCCCCTCCTTTCTGTGAAGTGCAAGTGTGAGGACGGTAAAGGAGAAATGGCATTGAGTGGGGCATGAAAAATGCAGAAAACCAATTAAAGTGTTCCTGAGAGTAAAACCTTGACTGGTAAAGCAAAGGATAACAAATGACTGTTAAAAACTGAGAAGTAATTCTAGCAGTAATGTAGGTGATAATGATAGCAGAATGATTGTGAAAGAGAAATGACAGATTACAGTCAATATTTATGAGTTATTTTAGATAAAAGTGAGATCACATTATGTAAGTAACTCAAGTATTTGAAACCTTGAAATTATAAGGAAGATACTAAAAATTCCCTTTTAGATATTTCTTAGCAAAGACTGTAAGCAGGTCTTTGTAATCTGCATCCAGGAGTTTTAAAAGAATCAGCTGAGAATACTTTTCTGAGATGTCCCTCCCAGTAACTCAATATAAAATAGAAATTCGAGAAGATCTTGAAGACTTGTTTTTAAAAAGGTCAGGCAGGATGACCTAAACAACTAATTAGCTACACATCAGTCCTGGAGAAACATAATGGGGGGATAACAGAGTACCAGTAAATGTGAAAAAATATTATTTTAATTAATGCAGTGGTGGTTTAATTGTTGAAATACTATTATAAAAACTATATTCTAATGTATTTTGTTTCAGAACAAAGTTCCTTGGTGTAAATACTCAATTTGTATAATGGAATTACTCCTTGATACAGTCTTTTTCTTAAATAACGGCTTCCTGTCCCCAAAACCTGTATCAATAAAACATTACATTTATTTTAAAGCCTTTTGAAGGGGAGAGAGTAACAATCATACTCCAAGTAAAGTTTCTTTATGATTGGCATTGTAATATAGTTACTTTTTGTTAACTTTCAGAGGATTGAAAGGTTGACTCTTATAGAATCATTGGGATCATTTGCTTAGTGAGACTCAAATCACATTTATTAGATTTATTAAAATAGATTTATTGCCATTGCACACCAGAATCTGAGTTTATTTACAGACCATCCATCATAGAATGTATCTGCTTGATAGGACACTTTACCCTGGAATTGAGTGGGGTTCATACAGACAAAATAGTTAGCTAAAGCCCAAAATAGAAAGTTAATGCAGAGGGACTGAAATTCTGTTCCATACAGAGAAAGAGTTAGGAGTTCATATTCTTTTTAAAGTTCTACTCATGGTTATGGATGATGGTAAATGCTGGTGATGTGAATTATGCATCAGTACAGGTTGCAGTCCTGTTGTCAGTCTGGGTTTTTTACGATGTTGAAAAATTAGGAAGGGTGGGTCCTGGCAAAAGCACAAGAATCTCTCTTGTTCAACAATAAAACTGTAAAGTAATTTAAAAGTTAAACTCATAATTTAGGTTGGAGGAGACCTCTGCAGGTCTTCTGGTCTGACACCTTCTTCAAAGGAGGTTAACTTCAAAATTAGACCAGGTTGCTCCCAGGTTTGTCAAAGGTGAATCATAGAATTTTCTGAGTTGGAAGGGACCCACAAAGATCATCAAGTTGAACTCCTCACACTGCACAGGACAACCCCAAGAATTACACCATGTGCCTGAGTGAGTTATCTAAATGCATTTTGAACTCTTGGTGCTGTGACTGCTTCCTGAGGAGCCTTCCACAACCCCTGTGGACAAGCCGTTTCAGTGTTTGCCCAGCCTTGTAGTGAAGAACTGTTCTCTGTATCTGTGCAGAACTTCTCTTGCTGTAAGCTGTGTCTGTTTCCTTTTTTTCAGTGTGCTATGCATCTCTGAAAACAGTCTAGCTTTGTCTTTTCTATGAATGCCAGTTAGGTTATTGTAGAGCATAATTAGTTCTCCTCACGTAATTATCCTTCCTGCTACAAAACTTCAGCTCACTAGTGTTACCAAGACTGTCATGTTCTCCAGCCCTGAACTGCTGTGGTGACCTTCTGGAGATCCTGTTTATCAATATCTTTCACACTGAGTCCCTACAGTGGATGAACCATACTTCAGGTGGTGTTTCACAGGTGCCACAGAGTGGAACATAATTTCCTTTGGATGTGCAGGCTATGTTTTTATTTTAAAAAATTGTATAAAGCAGTAATTATACTGAATATGATCTTTCAGCAAGCAAAACTGAGTGCTAAAATAAGTTCTCCAATCCAGAGGGAAAAAACTCCAAAAGATTTTCTTTTTTTATAATTTTGCTTTGAATGAGTAAAGAAAGCAGGGAACTCTTTTGTTTCTTTCCAGAAAGACATCCAGCTTTGATTTGAAGACAGGCTTAAAAGAGTAGTTAACCTATGAGATTTAGATAGCATATGGATTTGGAACAACTGATGCATAGCGTGCCCACTATGGCAGCTCTGCAGCTGGGTTACATGGGATAATGCTCTCATGAAGTCTTCTGTGTAATCTAAATTTCTGGTTATTGTTTACAATTATCTAGTTGGGTCTGGTACCACCTTTATTACTAGTCTGACTCAGTGGTGAGACCCCACAAAAGTTGTCTAGTTCTCCTCCCCAAGAATAATTTCTGGACCATCTTAAATTATGGCTCTTAGCCAGATAAGATACTTAGATGATGAGCCTAAGCCAAAAAGCTTAGACTCAAGTCTAAGCCAACAAGTGCCTTTTTGATTTCAGAAAATGGATGGCTAAGGCCATTTCATGGTCTGATTAATGTAGAAATTATTTTTGTCCTCATGCTTTTACAGTATCTTCCTTAATTCTAGAAATTTGGTATTTTTCACCAGACACTCTGCAATGATTTTGAATATTTTTGTTGTTTTCCTCCATCCCTCCTTTTCTGAAAGGACAGTGGGGAAGGCTTAATCTCGGTGCAACAAAACTTTGAACTGTTGAATGAAAACCTTTAGGGTTGAGAAAAGTAAAATACCTGGTAATATTTGATCATCCTAATGGCGTGCAGTCAATGACCTTATCTTGTTCTTATTTGCAGTTGTATTTCTGTTTTGTTGTGGGTCGTTTTTCTTAATTTGTGGGCTGACCTGCCCTCAAATTGCACCTTATGTGATGTGTTCCTTTTGTACTTAAACGTGCTTTGTTGGTTTGTTGTAGTGGTGCTGTTTTTTTATTTTGCAGGGGGAGGGTGAATAATCAAAGAGAACGACATTGAAAACTGAGGAGTGTGACTTTTGTACTGCATTGTTTTACAACTTCAGTACATTAAAATCATTCACAAACATAGCTATAAGCTGCAGTATAAGCCTGCACCCCATGACTTCTGGGGCAGAACGGGAAGAGGGCCCTTGTGTTCTCCATCTACAACCTCACAGAGAGGAGGGTGAAGCCTACTTTAGCTATTCTGAGTAGATCTGAAGGAGAGTTTTTCTTTGGAAAGATCCGCTAATCTGTGATGCAGGACTTTGTGGTGACTGTCCTAATGGCAGCTGTATATGTTTTACAGCAGTGGGGAGGATGAAACTAATGTCTCTAATGAGCTAGTTTGCAGAGTGAGAAAGCTGTAGAATTGCATCTACTATCTTTTATTGGTGAGGATAAACTGAGTTTTATGCATGCCAACATAAGAGCTGCATGTGTGTTCCAGGAAGTGCTGCTGACAGTGTAAGACAAACATTGTAAATAATTTGCATTATTCAGGCTAAGAAATTATTGGTCAACTCAATAATGGAGGAGAGGCATTGCAAAACCAAATCAAAGACTGGTCATTAGGCACAGAAAATCCAGCTGTCATAGCAAATATCAAAATTAAAATGTTTTAAAGTTTACCTTCAGTGCCATTTGAAGTAGACAATCCAGGCTGTCAGCTGGCTTGGACATGCCATGATTATTTCTAACTTGGTATGGGAGGTGAGGGAAGCTACTTCTAGAGGGAAGGCCTTGCTTCAGTTTATTAGAAGACATTACTGTTTTTAGCGAAGAACTAATACTCATTTAACAAGGATATCACAACAGCAACCTATAGAATGATGAAAATGCTTTAATGAATGCAAACTTTCTAAATGACTGGTTGATACCTTGGCCTGGGAAAAGCTAAAATTATATATCCCTTAATACCTACAGTGCTGCTTGAGTATATTCAAAATCTGACCAGTTTTTAATGTCAAAGCACAGTTGTTGCTACAGTAGTTTTTTTAAATATCTGGTATGTTAATGAAAGAAGCACATATCCCTGACTTATTAGTACCTGTTTGCTGCTGAGTTTCTCCTAGAGGAAGCTGAAAGCACTTTGATTATCAGTAGGCTAGTTATAGTAAAATGAAAAAGAAAATTTTCTTCCCAAGGAGCTGTGGTAATTAACTATTCAGTTCAGATGCAGTATATGTAGTAGTCTCAAAACTGTTGATAGGATGTTTTTTTCCACACATTGAAGGATTGGTCTGATATTGTTGGAACTTCTGCATCATTTGGAAAGACCATCACACTGAGCAGCAACCTTCTCTGACAATTGTGAACTTTTGACTACAGCATGGAAATTCTCAGGACATGCTGTTTGTTAAAAAAAATACATGTTCTCTCAAAAAAATTTTTTTTTTAGTGTCCCTTCAAGGATCAGTAGTTTCTTGTGCAGACAGTTTTCACTGGACCTGTACGTGAATTTTAAAAAGTTAGTATGAGCTTCCAGAGAAAATTGATTAGAAGGAGTCTCAGAAGGTTATCCAGTTCTATAGCTTCTGCTGTCCTTTCCTTAGTGTTCTATTATTTGGAGAAATTCTTCCCCGTGAAGGTGACATGGTGACAACGTGGTCATGTTCACATTGGGGTTATGTAAATAAAACAGTTTTATGGTTACAAATGCAAACTTCAGAGAGGTGGTCACACATACAAACTCCTCAGGAGGGTCTGTACTTAGTCTGAAAAATTATCAGGAAACAGCACAGCTATGTTATGTGCCAGCACATGGAGAAAGGATGTATATTGATGTCTTCACTCATTCAAAGACAAATTTAGCCTTTGACTTTTGGCAAAAATGAAGTTGCAGCCTGTCCTTTCCAGGAAGCAAGCAAGCAAGCATTGTGGCTTGCTTGCTTACCAGGCAAAAGACAGCCTGTGGAGGAGTGTTCCTTTTGATGTTGAAGGTTTCTGGGTAAAACCTTTCTGGAGGTTGACTTTTTACAGCAAACCTTAAATGGCCAAAATTTAAGACACTTTCCTTTGAGGCCTTTATACAGTGGAGGCATTCCTAAGTATAATTCTAACTCTCTGTTTCTGGCATGTAACTGTGGGTCACATTTGGGAAACTATCTAGATAAAATAAATGAAAATTTTTGTCCGTGATCACTCTTAGTGACTCTGTGGAGATGCATTTTTCTCCGTATGATTTTTATGAAATCTGGGAAGACGAGCAGTCTAAAATAGCTGTGTGAATTCTTCATGTACTTCTGTGTTTGTGAAATGATACTAGTACTGGGGATTGTTGCTTCATCAGCTGCTTTTCTCCCTCACAAAACAGTAAAATTAAGGATGTTTTTGTAGAACTGCTTTAAGCTCTTCACAGAAAAATAAGTCTTTTATAGACCAAGTACTAACCACTCATGAAAGTGCTGCAGTACGACTACAGCCTAGCCACTGTATTTCAGGACCAGGTTCAAAAATGTTTTATGGCCTATTCTGGCAAAATCATTGCCAGATAATATAGCAGTTAAGTTAAACTTGCAGTTTCTTTTTTGGTATTGCGTAATACCATGAATGCCAGTTTGATGTTCTTAGCAGACTATCAATGTTCATGAATTTCTAATAGTGGCTTCTTTATTTTTGAAAATTCACATTAGCAACGGAAAAAATGAGCTCATTACCAGAAGAAATGTACTTTGCTTTTGTTCATATCATCCTTTTCACTTAGGAATGCAACATTGGCATTGAGGGTGGCTGTAGACCCTTTTTTGCTGAGCAGAAGGTGGCACATGTCCTAAACAGAACACGTACCTTGGTGTATTTCATTGGTTCACTAGGTTAGCGTGTATGATCTCGGTAGTCAGCATGAACAAAACATTGCTGGCTGACTTCTGTCCATACATTCACTGCCAGCAACTGTGCACAGATGGTGGTGTTCATTGTCTGCAAACTGGGGCTCATGGTGGCTTTGGAAAGAATTCATAAGGAAAATGTGTCATCCTAGATGTGAAGTTCAAAGCCAGGAAAGCCTTCCAGAGTTACTTGTGCATCCTGCGTAAAGGCAAACCTCATTGGGGTCATTAATAAACAGATATAAGAAATACTTTCGGAAACATAAGTTGATCTCATTTGAGGCCTGTAGCTCCTTAGTCTAAAAGCCAGAGGTCTTTATTGACTAGATGGAACATCTCTTCAATCTTCCTTTTCATTTTGCTTTGTATCCTATAAGAACCCTAGTGTAAGAACTTGCTGATTGCTGTGGTCAAGAGAACATTTTGCATATAATTTTTTCCTGCTTTCTTCAAGGATCTTACTCTAAGAAATTGAAGAAACACAAAGATGGATTCTTCCATGGTTATGGAAAAGAAGTGCCTTCAGACTACAGATTTTAATTTCAGTTTCTTATGTTTAGAAGTCCATATTACTTTGTAATATTAACAACAAGCTATAATTCACAGAAAATACTTAATATCCCGAGTAGTATGGTTTTGCTACAGATACGGGTGCTAGCATTTGGTCATCCCACAACACAAAAGATAAGTGCAAGTACATATCGGCTCAAGTGATACAGCATCTCATAATTGACTCTCTTTTTATTAAGATTCATATTGCAAGTTGAGAAAATGCAATGGTTGGATTACTTTTAGATAATTGATTTTTTACTCTACATCTTTGAGATATCTGTGTAACAGGAGGTTTGTCATCTCCTATTTTAAATGGTTAATTAAACACTTGCTTTTTTCCCTGAGCTGTTCCCTGAAACATGTGCATGATTCCACTTATTTAGTATTTAATAAAATCTTAGCTATTCACAGTTCTCATCATAAGAGCCTACACCTAATTATTAGCATTTCACCCTCTCCTCTTTCTTCCTCAATCCTTGCTCAACCCAAAGGGAAATGTTACAGTATATAGTTCACATAACAGAACCCTTATAAGAAGACATCCAGGAGTACTTCTTAATGTTTAAATGCTACATAATAAGGACAGGAGAGAGTTTGAGACTGCGTATGAATATTGACTAAACTATTTAAGATGGTACTGCATAGCAGTGGTGGTGCTTATTCTGCTAGAGTTCTGAAAACCTTGTTGCCACTTTTGAATATTATTACTGTATGAAAGTGTGCAGAGTAAATGTGAGGGACATAGGATGCTGTCCTGTTGGATAGGAAACCCCTCTGGATTAGATAACAGTCAGTGTGGGCAGTCTCTCAAGGAGCAGTTGCCTCATAGCAATATTATCCACAGAAATATGTTGACTGCATGGATTTTTGCAATCTTTTGTTTTCCTGCCACTGGACTCTGCTGCTTGATTTCTGTGTATTGGTAGAGTCACTGAAGGTCATTTACATTGGTCCTTTTTTGTTTTTGTAAGATAGAAGGAGAACATGTATAGGCTCATGCATCGCATTCTTTGAATTATGGAGCTCAAGCTCATCTATGAGAGTAATATTTTGCTCCATTGTAGAATAAATGTAGATAATATGCTAAGTGCTCTGTGGTGTGGATTTCTTTAATCGTCTTATCAGTTTGAAATTCTCTACTTCCTGTTCTTGCTTAAGTGGAGAAACAAGAAATCAAAAGGCAAGACAATTGCTGAAACTCAGCTGGGTTTCTGTAGCACTGTGGTGACTGTTTCTTGTCACATGCAAATATTGTAGGATATTTTATCTACACATAGATATTTAGAAAAGCACAGGAAAAAGGAGGCTTTCTCCTGCTTTTCTTTTCCCCCTGAAAAATCTATTTGATTGTATTTCATAAAACAGTGAAAGGAGTGGAATGAGATAGGGTTATTCAAAGAATAAGTAAGGTTCCAGGGAATATTCCAAAATGGCAAATATCAAAATGGAGATGAAACTAAGATGTTACTTAGCAACTGTGGTAGTCTGTGGTGGCCACAGATGAATACAGTGAATGTTTCATCACTGCTGCTGTAAAGTGAGTCTGTCTGAAGCAGGATATCTAAATAAATTAGTTTTCCTCATGAAATTTTATAATGATTTATTCCTCATTCTCTCATTCTGGTGAACCTGTAAACTATCTGAAAGAAAGAAACCTGTCCATAAAACTTACTTGACAAATTGATGTTTTTCTAGTGATAAGATTTCAAAAAATATTTTGGTCTTACATTTTATATTATAGTAGCAACAAGCTCCAGTTTTGCTATTCCTTGACTTATCTTCACAATTTGATCTGGGAGTATACTGGATTAGTTGTGCATGGGCTGCAGTTGCAGAACAGGGAGAAAAAAAAATCATGGTATCTGAATAATATAAATTGCTTTCAATATTTTTCTTTGTTGCAACATATTTTGAAATCTAACTCCTTACTTATGCAAGTTGTCAACTACTTTGAACATTCTTCTGAAATGAAATTTTGCAGGTGGAAAATGAGTTGTGAAGGTTGAAACCTAGGTATGAAAACCCAGTCTAAATTTGTGGGAATTTAAAAGATGCCCATTTTAATCAAGTTTTGTAGGTATGAGGAGCTGATTTAAAAAAAAAAAAAGTGTTGTATTGTGTTGCAGTACAAGTTTATCCTGATGTTTTCACCTGAGTTCCTAGAATTAAAACCTACCCAAAAAGTGCTGTGTTTTGATGGGCACTTTAAAGTCTTTGTCAGTTGCTGAGTGTCCCCTGGTCTAGACTTCTGAAAATAACCTTCCCCTTCTAGAATGGGATTCTTAGGCCTTGCAGTGCACCTTGCCCTTAAAACAAAGCCATTCATGGCAGTTTTTATTTGACATCCAGTTCATATACATTGTTATGTAGAATATTCCTAAATAAAAATTTGAAAATAACTTTGTAAGGTCCTGTCAAACTTGACACTCTTTGCAATGTCTTTAAGTATATTTTTCTGTATTTTTAACAGCAGTATTTACTGAATGAATGGCTTATATCACCACGTCAGAACAGTAAACAGTCAAGAAAATGAATTAAAGAACAAGATGCAAAATGAAGCACTAATTCTATTGGTTGACTAAAGAAAGGAAAATGAGGGGGTTTGGAATTCACATCTCAGGTGTGATAGAAGTCTGTGTCTTCTATGAATTAGAAATTAATTTCAGAAATAGTCTTCAAGTATCAAATCTTTTGCACATCTGACCAGAGATAACAAACAAGATGAATTTGTTTTTCTGAGAGAAAGTTGCCTTAAAGCTAAGTTCACTTATGCTTATTTGAGTCTGATGATCTACTGTTTGCATGTATTTTTTAGCTTCTATATACAAGAATTACATTTAAACCCCTATGGAAATAAAACTAGAGCCTCAGGTTCACAACCTAATTACCATTTTAGACTTTTCTTATTGTAAGCTAGTTGATCACGTTTTCCCCCACCATATGTATCTATATAAATAGAAAATATATCAACTATGTAAAATATATGTGTGTTTATATATTCAGAGAGTAGGGGGGTTTGTTGTTTAATGATTTAGCTTATTGGTAGAAGACTACTTATCTTGAAAAGTACCTTCTTAACTCTGCAGTTACTGCTCTCTAACTGAAGATCTAAGTCTTTCAGAAGACTCACGGAGCAGTCATCTGACCACCTTTAAAAGTCTCATTTTAGAGGGGTTTTAATATCTGTCAGCTAATACTGCTCTTCTGGTAATTAAGTGAGCTGTACAGTTAAGTTCATAGAATAGCTCAGACTGGAAAGGACCTTGAAAGATCATGTAGTCCAATCTTCCTTGGGAAACAGAGCCTAGGTGAGATTATCTAGCACCCTGTCCAGGTGCATCTTGAAAACCTCCAGCAAAGGGAATTTTGCCACATCCTTGGGGAGATTGTTCCAGTGAATCATTTTCTCACTGGAAAAAAAAAAAAGAAGTCTGTCTTGCATTGACACAGAAGTCCTTTTCCTGATTCTTTACCTACCAACAGACTTTAGCCAAACTTTAGCCCCACCCTGGTTAAAAAGTTCTGAGAATATTTGTTCATCTTAGGTTTCTATTACATGCAGCTACAAGATGTTTTCATATCAACAAATGGCACAGAACTGTCAAATGAAGTCTTTCCCGAGTGTCCTTGTTACTAATGCTGGTTCAAAAAGGTTGATAGGAAGAGTAAATTTTTTATTCTTTTAAAGAATCAAGTCCAAAGGATTTTCCCATCAACTGAGTGATTACTTTGAGGACATTACTCTCGTCCTCCTTTGCTTTTATTCAAATATCTTTGTTTCTCAGAATATATGAGTTGACAAGAATATTAGTGCTAGGTGTAAGTCAGCACCTTAGAAACAGGACATATTATGCTTTGTTGTTTAAAGTGTTGCTGATGCAGATCAATACAACTGTGCTACTTAGTGTGACATCATTTTAAGATTCATTCCTACTTGTATTGAATTTAGCAGTGTAGCAAGAAGATTGTCTTACATGGTAACAATTTAACCTAGGATATTGCATTTTGTCTCCTAACAAGTCAAGTAAATGGCATACAGTGAGATCATGAGTCTACTGACTATGCAGCAAGTATGGTGCATAGGTGGGTGTGTCAGAGGTTCTAGAAAGGAAGAGTACAGTAAGAATCAGTACTCTTTCAGGCTACTTTTTGTTATCAAAGCCCCTTTCAAAGCTAGTTCTATTTTTCTTATAATTTATTTCTATGATTGGAACTGTATAAAGAAATTTTTGTAGGTTTGTCTACTTTCTGCTTCCTGTTCCTTGGGCAGCTTAGCAAAGAAATAAATCTGGCAGTCTTTGTCTGCAGAGCTTGTTCTAGACATGCTGAAGTTGAAGAATCATCTATGCAATGGTTGCTTAAGTATGTTATTATGAAACGTTTAAAGAACAATTTGGGTGACACTTAGGGTAATTTTTCTTACAAGTCTTTACAAGTGTGAGATGTGACAAGTCTTTGCCTAACAGCAAATACAGAAAAATAATTGTCTACCCACTGACCCAAGAGAATTTAATCTGCCACTATACCCTTCTACTAGGGTAAATAAATCTTACTCTATTGTATGCTTTGTATAGTAAGAAATTGACTGTCATAGAACTTTATTAGAAAGTGACAGTTTATCATTGTAAAAACATGAATTACCTGCATTATCTAGGATTGTCAGCATATTAATAAAGTGTGTTACCAGCACTGAAAATGTGCTTGTTTTTTCCTTCTGTATCTAGTAATGAATAGACAATTAGGTTGATGAGGTTCTTCCAGTTCCCATCATTCCATAATATTAGTTTCTTTTGCAAAACCTTTAGCCTCTGATAAATGAAAAAATGTCTTGTGGTAAGGACCACAGTTGCTTATAAAATGTATTAGGAGTACCTATGGAGTAAGCCGCCTCTCCTTAAAGAATGCTTGCAACAAATAGTCCTAACACTAGGTACAGGTAATAAAGTTTGGGTAAATTGTAGCTTTCAAGAGAATTTTTTTTTGTGTATTTTGCTTTGTTTGGTGGTAGGATATCCCTCCTAATTTTATTTTGAAGCTTTTTTATATACAAATATTTGTCTTACTTCACTTTAACCTTCCTATGGGGATTTACTGATTAATTTTTGTGATTCTGTTTTGTTGAGTCATTCAAAAGATAGCAACTGTCTTCAGTGGTCACTGGCTGACCACCTGCTTTGGCCATTTTTTTTTTCCTTCTCTCCTTATTTAATTGTGACAGTCTTGTAGAAAATACCTTTTCTTCATACCAGCAGTGCTTATGTCTACCTTACATATCAGAGGCACATTTCAGGCTGCCAAAGAGCTGGATTAGGCAGCTGTACATTTTCTGCATGCACTGGGCACTCCATTCATCTTTCGGTGTTGGCTTTCACCTGCCTTTAACCAGTACCATGAAACAGAAACCTGGGGGCGGATGTGTTGAATAGAAAGTTGTGGAAACCTCTTTACTGCTGCAGTCAGAAGAGTTTATGCTGTCAGTTCAGCACTACTGAAAATGAAACTTTTGTAGAGTCCCGTTTTGTAGGTTTCAGTGGTAAAATGCTGTACATGTAGATTATTGGTGGAGTTACTCATCACAGAACATGTATTTACCTGGTATCTTTAAAATTTTGCGCTTTATTTGCCTTACTTTGTATTTAATTTTTATTCTCAAGATGCCTTCTGTAATTAGAGAGTCTCTTTTCTTGGTTCATCCTGCTTGCCCTTCCAAATCCCACACTGTCTAGTTTGAGTGGAGGAATTGTAAGGGTGTGTTTCCGGTGAGTTGTGACTTACCAAGTGATAACTTAGGAGCCAAGAACTCAGTGTAAGAGTCCACATCTAGTAAGGATTAGGTGACATTTGTTGCACATGTTGGGGATTACTCCATTGCTATCTCACCAAACTGACATATTGCGTATTAGAGTAAGACGAATGGTTTCTGTTCCAGCTTGCTTAGAAATGAAAATGAGAAAGAAGACAGTGCGCAGACTGTAATAGTTTGTGTTTTAGTTTATGAAGAGAGAATTACTTCAGAATTAATTTTTGTGCTTTGAGAAGCCCCCCCAACACACACGAAAAGCCCCAGGGCGGCCCCGAAGGAGCTGCGCGCGCGGTGCCCGCAGGTGACGCCGCAGCAGCATGGCGGCGCGTGCCCTGGCCCCTCGCGCTGGCCGGGCCGCGCTCGCGCCCCGCCGCGGCGCCGCTCCCTGCTGCAGCGCCAGCTATTTTTAGCCTGTTGCCAGGCAGATTTGGCTCATGCAAAGCAGCTCTGTTGCAGCCAATCCCGAGCGGGTATGCAAATCTCTGGCAGTCCCCGCCATCGGTGGAGAGCTGAGGAGAGGACAAGATGGCCGCCGCAGTGCTGCCTTGGCCTGCCTCGGAGGCTGACTGATAAAAAACGCGTCCTTTCATGTGGGAAACGGGCAAATAGCCTCCCTGCCGCGCACGCCTCAGAGTCCCCACCGGGCTTCAGGTGGATCAGTTTATGCAGGAACTGGTTTCCTCACGCCCTGGCGACGTGCCCCCTTCATCCCTGTATGCTGCGCCTGTGCGGGGCAGGTCTGGTGAGGGCGAGGCAGCAGGTGCGCTGCCCCTGCCGAGGAATGGTGTCTTACCCGGAGGAAATGCTGATAACTCTTCCAACAGCCAATACCGACTGCTGGTTTAGTTCCATTTTAAACTTGATTTTTTGTTACTGAGAAAACGTAGCCTTTGCAAAAGAAACTCATAAAAGGCGCATGTGTGGCAAATGCTTAGTAATGTTTCAATGCTGCATCACCTCTGTTGCAAGTTTTCTTCTCACTTCTGCTTCTTCTGGCATTTGAGAAGCAACTCTTGGGACCACTGTCAGCATCAGGCAGCTCCCCTCTGAATTGTGATGTCACTGAGCTGCCAGTGTTGGAAAGACAAGGTTCCATCATTACAGCTAGTTGCACATGTGATATGGGAACTAGTCTAGAAAATACAGACTGTTCAGGGTAAACATATCTTTTCATTACAGTAGTGTTACTCTGCATTTCATCTAAGAGAAAACCAAGGATGCAAATGTGCGTATGTTATTGATATATTTTCAAAGCTGTAGCCTGTTGAATTACTTGAAATTACACATTTAAAATTTATAAATAATGAATTATTTCCTCATAAAAGGAAAAAATTATTGTATTTTATACTGCCTAGAAAAGCCTGAGCATGAACAGAAAATCTTGCCTTTATTTTAAGACTTTTTTTTTTCTAGAGAGTGTCTTATATTTTTTGATCTGCACGTGTATGAACAATTAATTCAGGTTGTTCAGATTTTAAGTTGGGAATATCAGAAGTTGGGTAAGTTTTTAGTTGTAGCTGTGTTCTAGCAGTTAATGTCCACATCTGTGGAATTATTACATCCTAGTCATATTTAAGAATAACAGTAAATGTTAATCCCATGTCAGAGATGGAACTGTAATGTAACACTGAGACTGTATAATAGTGTCCATCAAATGTATCTTGAAATGCACAAGTTCAGCTTTATATTCAGTAAATCCTTTTTTTAATGGAAAAAATCCCATACTTAGTGTTTTAGCTTGTGCTAAAAAAAAATCATTCTGTAAGAAAGCTGAATTTTGCTGCTACCACTGTTTCAAACAGCAGGACTTGTTTAGTGTTTAGAGATCTCACAGCTGATTTGGAAGCTGATGTTTTGAGTTGTTGATAAAAGCTGAAATCTGTAACACTTGTGGGAAGTAAGAAAACACGTTATCACAGACAGCCCTGTTGCTCTGGCTGAGTTCCAGTTAAGCCCTTTTACTAGTTTAATAACCTAGGTAACTGTTAAAATTTTGTTTACAGAAAAAGATAAAACTCTCTTTGGAGAATAAGCTTAAGCTCCACACCCTAAATAGAGTGTGTTTCTAAGAGACTTGAGTTCTTGTAAAAGTTGTCTAGAAAAGACTCTTCACTTGTTTTCCATTCTGCTGTGTTCCAAACTATGCTGTTATCTAGGCATAAACTAATGAACATGTAAGGACAATTCTGCAAAACCACCAGCAGACGAAGTATCTTAGCTGTGCAAATGGACCTGACAGTCATTTTTGACCCACGAGGAATCCATTTTAGGCATTGTAGCCTCACAGGGAAAAAAAAACTTCAAAAACGAATACTTTGGTATGAGGAACAGGTTCATGAGCCAATGTCAGAGGAGTTACTATCCTCTTGAGGTAGACAAAAGACAACTGCTTCATTTACTGTGATGCCAAAGTGAAGGAGAGCATAGTTCATGTTGGTACATGATGATGACCATCATTTACAGTAGACAAGACTATCCTCTTTGAAACTGTACTGTGAGCTTACTCTGCTTTAAGAAGCCTTTAACCAGATAGGTGGGTGTTTTTCTTAGAATGACATACACATGCGGCCTTAGTGTTTTGCTGAACTTCAGAAGGCAGTTTGCAGGGGTAGGGGAGATTGGCCTCTGCTTTCAAGGCAGAAGTCATAATGCAGTCATAACTAAACACCAGTTTTTCTTAAAAAAGCAGTGGCACTGCACAGAATCTGAAGAAATTAAAGTTTTCCAGCTGCCATCCTTGAACCCAGGTTGGATATCAGCGGTTTTTTTGATTCAACATTCAACATCGCAGGAATTCAGTGATCGCCTAAAAATGCTCTGGCGCATGAAACACCTGTTCTTTATTGCACCCGCCCCCGTGGGCCAGCGCTGTTGTGCAGCTCCAGGTCTTAGACAGAAAGAACGCCCTTGGCTTCCTATTGCGCCCTTTGCAAAATGCCGTTCGTTGCGCGCGCGCGCGCTCGTGCCCGCGCCCGGCGGCTGCCGCGTGGGGGGTCTCGTTGCTGGGTAGGATTCAAGGAACTCGCGTGTGATTGGCCGCCGCCCGGCCTCGCCGTCCCGCCAATGGCAGGCCGGCTGCCGGCCCGTCCCGCCGCGGCGCGCGCTGCGGGCGGGGGTCCCGCGGGCGCCCCCTGGGCATGGGCCGCGACGCTGCAGGGCTCTGCCGCAGGGGAACGTGCCGCCGCCTCCATAACAGCGAGCCGCAGCTCGGGGGTGGCGGGCACAACTAGCTAAAGGGATTTTTAGTTACAGCTCGCTTTGGTGTGCTGTGTGTGCACCAGGTGAAATAGGACAGGATGGTGACGTAATTTTTTTTTAGAAAATGGTGTATTTTTGTTCTACTTTCAGCTAATGCTAACATAATTTTACTCTAAAAGGGAGAAAAGCTCAAATTGTCTATGGTGTGCTAGAAAAAATATTATTTGCACATATGATAATCATGTGACCTCTGTTTTGTCTATTACAAACAAAACAAAGGCATAGTTCTTTGTGGAACTTACTAGGCTGGTGATGTGTCTTCCATTCAGCCACATCAGTAGACTTATATTAGTGGTAGAAAACCAAATTATTGTCATGTTATTTCAGCACATTTTCTGTAAGAATAGGTCACAAATGGTATTTATTTTCTTTTTTGAAAATAGTTTTTAAATTTCTGACAACTTACATCAAAATTCCTATGGAGGATTTCAACTGAAAACTGCTTTTTATGAACCACTATTTAAAAGGTACGTTCTATTCACCACTTTCATTCTCTGGAACTCTCCATTTAGAACAAAATACTCATGACCATTTGCTGCCTCACTTTCCTTGATTTGGTTATGCTACATTTTAATTAGGCTTATACATTTGATTACTGATGTTCATGATCAGTGAACTTTACTTCCTCCATGTAGTTTTAGTGCTTTGGCAAATGTTTTGTGGTTGTGGCGCTTTTGGTGAGTGCTGCGTGCCCTCCAGGAGCCCTGTGCTGGTGCTGTTCTAGATTCATGATGTTATGCAAACCCTGCATTATGCACTATCGTTTAGATTGCAGCTTCTCCCTTCCCCCGTCATTTTTCCATGACCTTTTCTTTATCTGCTGTGTGTTACTAGGCAGGATTCAGGCAGCTCCTTGCTGATTGGCTTACCATTTCGAGCGGCTCATGGGCTGCTTACCTGATCACATGGTCATAGGCTGATCCATACCAGCTAGTACAGTCCTTTGTTGCTTTAGGGCTGTGGTCCCTTTACAGAGTAATAACAATAAAAAAATAAGGAAGTAGAGGGGAAAGTTTTTAACTGGCTCAGAGAAGAGACCTTCCCATATTCCTTGCTGCACTGGCACATTTTGTTATGAAAGAAATTTTCAAATTTTGGAGGGAGGTTCCTAATGATGTATTTGCGTCTCACATGACTGAATATATATGAGTTTCGAGCTTAGCATGAAAAAAGGGAATTCTCTTATCTAAAAAAATAAACACAGTGTATATGTTTGTCTTTCAGAATTGAGTGTTGACTGTAAGAAAATCAAAGCAAAAAAATCGACCCAAAGCCTACCTCGTTATTTACAGCATTTAACCCTGACACATATAGCTGTACATGCAGGAGTCATTATGTGCTGTTCTTCACAAATGCGTTTCTTTGAAATGAAAGGTGTTCCTCCATTGGCTTGGTGCCTGGGCCACTGGTTTCCTCCTTGTGACTTGGTCACACCATGAGTAAAAAAAAGAGAACACTCAACTGTCAGATGAGGGAAGCACTTAACAAACATAGCTGAACTTTGTGTTGTTAAGTGTAAAGGGGGACTACCAAAATACATTTGTTTAGAATACTAGTAGCTTTATGTTTTATTTGTGCAAGACTGAATTCATGTAACTTGCTCTCTGCAGGGCTGAAACTTGCCCTTTTGAAAGACTGGAAACCAGTATTTATCAGATGGTGGCTGACTGGCTTGCACTGGTGTGACCAAGCTTGTCTGGACTGGTTACCAATTGATTTCTTCTCTTTCACTCAGCTCTCACGTGAGACGTGTTATTTGGCTGCACTGTGCTCCCTTGTGGGTACTGCTGGAAATGCTTTAAGACTGGTCTGCCATGGTACATGATGTTTCGCTGTTAAAAGATGAACACTAAACACTGATTCAGCTCATCTATGGGTATAATTTTGTCACAATAGTTTTTATCAAATATTCTTTGGTAGCTTTTACCAATACTCTTCCCTTGCAAAAGATTGTGGAACTGAGTGTAAAATGTGCATGAGTTACATAACCATTTAACAGTGGAATTTTCAGAAGCCTATGTTCTACAGGTTCTTTCTAGATGTGTTAGAGTGTTTTGTTTTTAACTGGGTTTTGGATAATATTCTAAGATAAAAAGTAAACAGAATTTTAAAATAAAAAATATAAGTTACAGGGAAATGCAAAAAATTGCTTTGTGCTTTGTCCCTGTTTTTCTTGAGTTACGTTAACTAAATGTAAAAGAAGCCTTATAATTGTAATGTATGGTATGTCATGATTGTGGGGTTTACAGCTTGATTTGATAGTTGAATTCATATTGTACCTTAGAATATATATTCTTATCTTACAATGTAGAATATTGTAGTTAGGGATAAACGTTCAGTAACTTTGTTTATAAAGAAATTGTTCCATATAAACTAGGAAAGATCCAGCAGAGCAAAATGATAAGAGCTAAAGCATGGGAGCTATGATGAGATGCTGAGGGAGCTTGACAACTTCAATCTGCTGAAGAGAATGCTAAAGGGCAATCTTAGGATTGCCTAAATAAAGTTTATAGGCAGGGTTGGCTACAAAATGGAGTGGAGCCAAATTGGTATTTAGACGCTGTAGAATCTGTTTTCTGAATTTTGTGACTTGGTTCATAGAGTCATAGAATATCCTGAGCTGTAAGGGACCCACAAAGATCGAGTCAAACTCCTGGCCTGGCAGGGAACAACCCCAAGAATTACTCCCTATGTCCCTCAGAGGGTTGTCCAAATGCTCTTGAATTTGTGGTTACACAAGACTGTAATTGATCTGAGCTAGTGCTGGCAGTAGTCTTGTTATGTTTTACCAAAAAAAAAATTAAAATTATTTGTATCCCACCTGAGAAGACAAAATGCAGTTTGTTGATGAATTTCTCAGCTATGTGAATGAAAATGGATTGGGGATTGATGCAAAATGAACCATATTAAGTATTTAAAGTGCATCCTTTGTCTAATAATTCTGCTTTGTCAGTGTTAGAAACATTTGTCTATCTGGTGCTTGTGGGGGAAAAAATTAATATAGTGATAACTGCCTGATTAATTTCTCTTTAAATGAGTGTCAGTATATTTTTTGCATATTTTTGGGAAACTTAATGAAAGCTGTGTGCTAGACAGGAGTAACTTATGGTGGTTTGTAACGTCAGTAGACCTAAATTGGTTAGCACCAGCTGATTCAAAGTCTTGGTTGCTGAGTTTACATTTAGGATGTAACAACTTCCTTAGCTGCTTTATGCTTCTGAATGTTATCATATATAATCCTTCAAAACTAGGCTGTAAAGCAAGACTACTTTGAAAAAAAAATTTTTTTAAATCCCTATGGATTTGTTTTGTTTAATGGAAACCAATGAAATCAGATTTTGTTGTGTTTCAACAAAATCATTATAGCTTCCTAGGTAATGCTGGATTTAGCTCCATTTATTGTTTTGATAAAATGGATTTCCTAACATTATTTACATTATTTTTCTTTTTTATAAACGTTCTTATTTTTCTTGCTATTTGTGTGGGTGGATGGAATGGGTATGACTATATTGAGGGCAAACTCACCAGTTTTCCTTCAAAGAGGAAGTTTTTCTATTAGGTGCTACAATAGTTTTTATGGCCACAGTTAGTCTGAATAAAATGTTATTGCATATTAAATGAAAGTAGTCTAAAACCCCAAGTTTTTATACTGTTGTGTAGATATGGAGGATGAAGGTCTATTGTATTTATACAAAATAAAGTATCTTAATGATACAGTGAGAAATTCCTTGTGTATAATGAAATTTTCTTGAAAAAGCGACTTGACATAAAAATCTTGGCCATGTAACACAGTTATTAGTTCTATTGGAAATGCATGAAAGTATGTATTTTTAGAAAAAGAAATATTCTTACTCCATCAATTTACATTTATTTTTACCTTTTTAGGAGAAGAGAGGCTGTTACCTGTTGCCTTAGTATAATATCTATTTATAATAGTGTCCAAATACTACTGCATGATGTTGCTGTGTGATCTCTGTGACTTTTGCATAAATGTGTTTATGCAGCATGTATAGAAACTTGTATTCACTTTTTGTGAAGTCAGGTAAGATGTAAGCATTGCCAGGTTTTTGTTTTTGCTGGTAACATTTTAACTGGTTACTTTAAAATGTGCTAAATATTACAGTCTTTGTTACTTGTGCTGTAATATGCTGATAAATTTTTACCCTCACAATTCTTTGTGAACCTTTTTTTTTTTTTTTTTAAGGGCCAAGATGGATAGCACAGATGAACCTCAGAAAAAAGTCTTCAAAGCACGAAAAACAATGAGAGTAAGTGATCGGCAACAACTTGAAGCTGTCTATAAGGTTAAAGAGGAGCTGTTGAAGACAACTGAAGTGAAACTGTTAAATGGAAAACATGAGAATGGAGATTCTGATTTAAATTCCCTTACAAGCAATACAGACTGTGTGGAGGACAAGAAAGAAATTAATGGCGTAGTTGACTTGTGTGTTAACTCTGAAGAAGGAAGAACAGCTTCTGGGGAAATTAGTGAGGCCAGACGCCCTGAAAGTAGAGCAGGAAACGTAGTCACTGACGTAGAACCCGAACCTCCAACACTGCCTCCAGAAAATGTTACTCCTGGGCAAGATAAAGATGCTGACGCTGCAGCAGATTGTGGTGCTGAAAATGGAGTGCTTGGTAGCAATAAAGATAACTTCCATGAAGAAAATCATACAAAAGATCATTTGGACCAAAGAAAGAGTGATATCCCATCGGAAGGTGAAAGCCAATCAGTCTGTGATATTAGTGACCCTTCTGAAGAGAAGGGAGAAACAAATGATATAACTGTTAATTCCAGTTCATCTGGTGAGGAAAAGAGGACTGAAAAAGCAGCTGTTGAAGAGGGTGTTGGAGAAGCAGCCATCTCTAGCAGTATGGAAGCTAACCAGGAAAAACAAGAAGGCAGTGTAGGTCTTTCAGAAACCACTGTTCCCAAGAAAATAGATGAGCCAAGTGAAAGTATCTTGGACAATACTGACTGTATGGAAACAGATGAAATTATTCCAATTTTGGAAAAACTAGCCCCTGCTGAAGATGATCTGAGCTGTTTTTCTAAAAGTTCTCTGCTTCCAGTGGATGACACAGTCCAGGATTTAGAAGAGAAAATGGACAATTGTTTGGGTTCACCATGCAAGCAGGAAAGCAATGAAAATCTGCCAAAAGAGGCTTTCTTAGTACTGTCTGATGAAGAAGAGCCCTGTGATGAGAAGGAGCAACGTGTTGAAGGGATACTACCAAACAAGTCAAGTCTTCCAGGTAAGAAAATTCGAAATGGTTAGTTTCTATTTAAGTTTGCGATTTTGTTCATTTCTTAGAATGATTCACTTGTGGCACGTTTCTAAATCAGAAAGGCAGTCTTACCCACCAGTAGTGTTATGTAGTCTGAGAGTTTTCAAGGGTGGCATTTGAGGCCCAGGGAAAAGTCAGCAGAAAAAAACTCATCTTTGAAATTTGGTTTGTTTTTAATTTTTTGGTTTGGTTTGGGTTTTTTTCATACTCTTTGCAAATTTGGGTGCAAGCTTGGGCGAGGTGGAAAAAGAGTAAAGATGCGTAATTGTTAGAGGTGGAACAGAAAGATTTGTGAGAATAGAAATGTGTTCATTTACTGCTCTCAAGGGGAAGAAAGGATGTCAGCTTTCTGTAATGTGCAAATAAGAAGGAAAATGCGTGTAATCCAGTCATGCCACAATTCCTCTTTTAACTTTCTTTTACCCTCTCCCTAAAAGACAGTATTGGAAAGGTTTAATGAAAAATGCACATCATATACTGTATTCATACTATGTAGCTTTTATTCATGTAACTCATAGTGGTTTTTATCCAAGTTTTATTTGATGACTATGGCAATTGATTCATGCTTTTAAATGTGAAGTGTGGGATTTCTTCATATAGTTAGCAGAAGTTTTTTCTGAGTTAAACTGAATGGATGTTCTCTATAGTCTATTATTTCATACAGTTTTGTAAGCCTCTTTTCTTTTTGACATTGGGCAGTTATTGTTATACTATTGCAGTTCTGAAAACAAAACAGATTAAGATAAGTTGACACTGCTGTTTTATCTATAATTAGGAAAGATGTTGTTTCACGTTATCTTGGGGTTGGAATTTTTTTGTTTTTTGGTTTTCTTTGGCTTTTTAGTTTTGGTGGCAAGACAAATTCTTTTAACTAGTTGTTTTATTTATTGGCTATTAAAATTTATGACTTATACATGTCTCGGTTGCATGACTGTAACTGAGACTGTTCATGAAATTAAAATTGTTTACGGTGATATTCTGTCTTTAACCAGCAACAAAGATGATAGCACAGAGGTTGTATAGGCAGGAAACAATTGTATGAGAAAACAGATAGAGTTATCTTAGAAGATAGCTTTTGGAAAGACTCTGTGAAAATTGAAATTGTGGAAACCATATGAAGATCATTTCAGGATGCTATATTGGAGGCACAAGTGCAAACTGCTCAGTTAAGAAGTAAGATTTCAAGAAGTCTGGATGAAAACCAGCGTGGCTAAACAACAGTGAAAGAATAAAAGACTTTATTCAAATGGGCAGATTGATAGAATGTCTTTCTCAAGTAGAATTAGTAAATGTAATAGCTATGTTGTGACAGATTTTTGTGATGAAGCATCATATATCAGAAATCCTTGGAGCTCTTTGGGTAAGTAGACAAGCACATGACAAGGAAAGCCCTAATTGATGTATTTGAATTTTCTTGGATATCCAAACACAAGTGATTTCTTACCAAGAACTTTTGGAAATGGAACTGTCTTAGTATAAAATGGAAAGTCCTCATGGAGAAAGTAATCACTTGAAGAATGAAAAATAAATCCACAGTTATCTGTTCCAGAGACTGTGCTTTGTGACAGAATTAATAATTTGCCTAAAATGAATGGTAACTAGTGAGGTGTGAGTTTGCTGATAATATGATGAACTGGAGAAGAATTTTACCATGCTGAATGACTGAGGAATAAACATGGCAGGTGAAACTCATTGTGGTTATCTACAAAGGAGTACACATGAGTACAAAAACGTTCATAACTTGATCAAAAGGTAGAACTGACTCATCACTTAATAAAAGTTTTCCTGGATTGTAGTAGGTACTTTTGAGGAAACGTCGATATAGTAGCAGTTGAAGAAAGCAAGTAAAAAATGATTGGAATAAATTAAGGAACTGAGGAAAACTTCACTACGAGACACCAAGCTCTTAAATGTTTTTTTGTTATTTCTCTTTCCTTCCCACTCTCCATGTCAAAGAAAACAGCACAGAATTGAAAAAGGTACATGAAGGAGCAACACAGAAGATAATGGAATTGCAGAGTAATTTTGATTCAACCCTCTGATGGTCTTTATTCCAGCCTCCTACTGAAAGTGGGTCTAATTATATCAGATGGCTCAGGGACCTTGGTAGTTTATTTTTGTGCTTCTCCAAGGATGGATAACCCACAACTTCTTCTTGTGTAGCTGAGTATTTAACCAGATTCAACAGCGAAAAAATTCCTGCTTAATTAGAGTCTTCTGTGTTCTGACTTATGTCCAATGCCTCCAGTTCTGTTAGTGTGCACCTGAAAGAGTAGTGGTTCCATCTTCTCTCTTCCCTCCCGTTGTGTAATGGAAGGCAGCAATGCAATCGCCAATTAGTCTTCACTTGCTGAGGCTGAGTAAAGTCAGTTCTGTCATCTGTTCCTCACATACTGTGGTTTTTCTCACTGTAATCTTTCTGGTGACCCTCTGCTGGACTTTTGTGGTTTTGTCAGGATTGGGAGACTAAAAACTGGATATAGTGCTCCACATGGAAGGAGGAGGAGCATTGTGGGGGTTTCTCAAGTGTTGAACAACGGAGAATCACTTCCCTTATCCTGTTGGACACATTTCTTGTTAATCTGGCCTGAAATGTTGTTGGACTAATTTTACACTGCTGACTAATGTTCAGATTGCTTTCCACCATGACTCGAGGCCAGGCCCTGTTCTACAAAGTTATGTTCTAGCCAGTCAACCCCCAGCTTGTCCTATTGCATAGGGTTGTTCTATCCCAGATGCAGGACTGCATTTGCACATACCGTGCTTTGCCCATTTTTCCAGGCTGCCAGTTTGCCGCTGAATAGCAGCTGTGCTCTTCAGAATATTCACCACTTTCCCCAGTTTGTATCTGTGAACTTGCCAAATGGGATCTGTTCGCAGGTCTGGGCCATTAGTAAATACAGTGCACGGCATCAGTCCACTACAGATCCCTGAAGACTGTACAGATTCCTCAATTTTTGAAATCAATTTTTGTTACTTTTTCAAATATGGCCTTTAGCTGTCCCTGTGTCTCTGCACTGTGTGCAGCTTGGGGTTTTGTCTGTGCACTCATACTTTATCCCCTCTTCACCCATTATATGTGGTCAGCTCATTTCCCCCTACAGCTTCTTCACTTCCTGACTCGGATCAGATAGAAGGAGAACTCTTACACAAAGATGGAATGTATTTTAGAGTCTTTCAGCCTGTGAAAAGAAAGGACATAGGGATATTACAAAGATGTGACAAATGCTAAGTGATATGGACAATAGATACTTCCTGTCTTTTCCTCTACTAGAACCACATGTATCAAATGGAGGAACATAAAAAAATGAGGGGCAGGATCAAGGCATGGAAGAAGAGGTGGTTCTGCCTGTGGAGAAATATGGAGCCTATATGAAATATGGAGTTTACCTATATTTGTCTTCTGTGGAAAAGGAATTTTCTTGAAGGCTGTCAAACACTGAAACCCAAAGGGTCTGGAGGTCTTTCACCAGCAATTTTTCAGAAAGCTGAGGAAGTTTTCTAGGCCTGTGTAACTATGTTCTTTCTCCTCCTTATATCTTTACCCATTTGATAATCTACTGTTGACATGAATGTGCTGGAAATAGGTAATCCTGGATTAGGTGAACTGTTGGTTTTACCTTGTGCAGCTGTTGGAATGTTCTGTCTCTTACTTAATCTGTACACTGTCAAGTTTGACCAGGTAAGTATGTCTGCCAGAACAAGTGTGAAGTCTGTCTTTCTCAGAATTGCTAACACTTCAAGTGCATTCTAGACATCTAGATTCTAAACTGCTCTGTACAACCCTTTAAGAATAAAAACTGTAGTTAGCATTTAAGACTACAACTTGTCTTCTAAAAACAGAAGAAAACTTATGAATTTTTTATGGCAGATAAACAACTAAGCAGGAACTTTTGTTCCTGTGTTGTGATACAACAGGCTGTCAAAATTCTTGAATTCACTAACAGAAAAATAAGTTGCATTTCAGTAGCACGACTGAAACCTTCTGCAATAATATTTTTATTTCTGTTTTTTACTTAAAAAGGGATACTGGAAGACTTTCAGAGAGTTACTGCAAAAAATATTTCAGCATTTGAAGACAAACTTCATAGTGGAAAGCTTAAAAGAACATAGATTTTGTTCATCCAGTAGAAGATTAAGGAAGTCTGTAAATCAGAAAATGGTAGCTGAATATATTGGTAGAAAAAGGTTTTCTTAATGTAGCAGACAAAGACATACTGCTGCATTTTTGATCTGCTGGATATTGCAAACCAGAAATTAGGCAGACTCCTGTCTGACAGACTTTGAAGGACCTATTAATGGATGTTGGATGATCAGCTGGTAATCTTTCAGTCCTTTGTGGATTTTTATTCCAACTAAAATGTGGTAATAAACAAGAAGAAAATATTGTACTTTGGATCTAATTCACTTTTTAAAAAAAATTTTTTGGGTGTATTTTATGATTGGCAAGAGGCCCTAAAGAAGTCCCTAGTCCATTCTCCTGTTCAAAGTAGGTTCAGCTGTGAGATTGAACAAGGTAGCTTAGAACTTCATGTAAGTTAGGTCTTGAAAACTTCCACTGAAGAAGACTGGATGACCTGCCTCTCTGGGCAACCTGTTCCAGTGACTTTCTTCACATCTTCATTTTTCTTTTTATCAATTGGAATCTCATTTCTTATATGTGTTGTCTTATCCCTTGCTGTGCATCTTTACATTGCCTTGCTCCATCTTCTTAAAAGTCACTTTACAGGCATTGAGAGCTGTTTGTAAGTCCCTGTTAAGATTTGTTTTCTCCATGCTGAACAAGCCCAGCTTCCA
Source organism: Climacteris rufus (assembly GCA_013398175.1). NCBI lineage: Eukaryota > Metazoa > Chordata > Aves > Passeriformes > Climacteridae > Climacteris > Climacteris rufus. Next base: position 150,696 of record VZRZ01000777.1, read on the forward strand.
CAGCCTCTCAGCAGTCCCTTGCTGCCACTGACAGATGGGATAAGACTGCCAAGTAAAGAGCGGTAACCACTTGCTGTGGTGTACTGGTTCAGTTCCTGTAAAGGCAGCTCAGGGTGTTCTGGACATCGTTTGCTGCCAGGGCCGCTGTTGGCTCGTGCTTTGCCTGCTGTCTATGTGAGGCCACAAAGCAGAGCTTGCTCCCCAGCCAAGTGGCCTTCACCTGTGTCATTGCAAGAGTTCTCCCTTCCCAGGTGGAGGACTTCTGTATTTCTCCTTGTTGAGTATCATAAAGCATTTGTCATCCCATTCTTCCAGCATGTCTAAGTCATGAATAGTCAAATCCTGTCATGTTTCATTGGAAAAACCTGTATCTGTTATTCTAGTAACTTTGGGGTAGAGGTTGATCAGGGACTCACTACTTAGAAAGGCTTTGCTTTTATTCTTCTTGTGATTGCTGTCTGTGCACATCAGTTTTAGCCAATCTCTAAGGAGAATGTTGCAGTTACAAGATTGGAGTATGACTGTGCAATCCAGAGCAACCATCAAATTCCATTCAGATACTCTTAGGCTTACGGATTATTTTAATTTCCATTTAGGTGTGCATTTTGACAGAACTGGCATCCAAATAAGCATCCAGCCAGTCACTAAGCAGATGTAAATGCTTGTAGCTGTAGAAATTAGTGCAAGGTATTTTCAATTGCTTAGTAACAAGCAACAGTAAAAAAAAAAAAAAGCAAACCGCCTTTGTACCTTTGTGTTGACATCCACAGCAAATAATGTGACTTTAAAAAATTGTCTGATAAATACAATGACAACTTGATGATATAATTAAGTTTTTTATGAAAGGTTGCATTCATTGCTTCTGCCTGTCTAGCAGCAGGGTAATGAGATCACAACTTATCAGTGAAACCTAAGCTGATAGCCAGTTGTGAAATTTTCTCCTCCTTAACTGGAGAGATTTAGCTGGGTGTTGTGTTTAGACCACTTCTAGTTAAATGAGTTAGATTTGTTCACAGTAATGGAAGTTTGTAAGAAAATTACTTGTCCTCTATATAGGAAAAAAAGCTTAGCTTTGAAGCTTGTAACATGTTTTAAAGAGATTCTGGGTGTGTGTACCTTTCCATGGAATATTTGTGTCTTTCAGCTGAATGTTAAAATCTGTAAATTGTGCAAAAAGTTGTCTTGAACTTAGTGATTCTCTTTTAGATTCATAGGTAAACAAATCCTATTTTATTCATAACAATTATATATGTAAAGCTTATCTCTAAGTCTTAAAAAGCAGGTGGCATAGGCACTATGCCATTTTATTACCTTAAAAGTAAATCAGATTTAGATTGAAAAATTGGTGCTATTAATATTATTTCTTACATTAATAACAAATTTTTTTAAATGTCATAATTACACGTTTTTGGGTTTTGACTCCTTCCTTTTTCTGATTTATTAGGCAACTTGTTTTAAATAATTCAAATGTTTTCTGTAATAGAAGTGAAATTTAATGTTGAAAGCATCAAGCTTACCTTTGCAGCCAGAACTTTGCCTTGAGAAGTTAGTAAACTGTGTTGCAATAACAAAATGAATATAGGAAATTGAAGAAGTGTACAGATCAAGATGTGCGTAACAGTGCCTACTCACACTATTATGTATGTTCTGGATAGTTTTTAGTGTAATCTTAAAAGTAATAGTTATGTGTTGTATCTAGCAAGCAGAGAAGCACACATGTATGAAATACATAATGGATGGTCATGGAACATATAATAAAATTTTTCAGGAAGTCCTACCATTTTTCATTTTAATCTTTGTGTGTTTGGGGGCTTCAGATTTTTCTCTATTTAAGCATTTTCTAAAGTGTGTAATTTTAAATGAGTAGTCCTAACTTGTGGTACTTTGTATTAGCAAGAAACTTCAATGAAAATTTGTTAAATTTTTCTACCGTAAAGATTATGGTTGAATTTGTCCATTTTACTTTTTCCGTAAGTGGAAAAATAAGCTAGAATAATTTGTTGGGAACTTTAGCTACATTAAAAAATATATTTTGTTTCATAGATAGCTGAAACACATTACCTCGGTAATTATAGTTCAGTTATTCTGGTTTTAATGCTAAACAAATTCAGAAGTGAATCTTAATGGGTTACATGATAGTTCAGATTTTTGTTCTGAGGGTATCCCCTTTTTCATATCTGTATTCCTTTTTGTCATACTTACTTCCCTTGCCTTCCTTGACATGTTTTTTCATAAGTATTCTAAATTCATTAGTCAAAATAATACTGTTACAAGACTTTCATAGGTCTGAGTAGATAACACACGGAGTTTTTTCTTCTGTTTATAGAAGAGGTGGAGGGGGACAGAAGAAAGGAGAGTGAAGATAAAGGAGAAGAGGCCCACAAAGAGGAAGAGAAACAAGCAGAGAAAAGTATGTAATGATAAAACTGTTGTATTTCACTGGGTGGTACATGTTAGAAGCACAGAATCATTAGGGTTGGAAGGGACCTTTGATGATTATCTATTCCAATGCCCCTGTTCAAAGCCAGGTCAACTACAGCAGTTTGCTCAGAACCACGTTCTCACAGGTTTTGAATATATCCACACATGAAGACTCCACAGCTTCCCAGTGTTCTGCTTTCAGTGTTTTACCACGCTCACAGTCAAATAGTTTTTATATGTTTGAGTGGAGACTTCTGTATTTCGGTTTGCGTCCATTTCTCGTCCTGTCACTGCTACTCACTAAATGTCTTGCTCTGTCTTCTGTTCATTCTCCACCTGTCAGGTAATTTACATACATTATAAAATCTCCCCTAATGGCTTTCTCCAGTTGAACAATTCCAGCTTTTGATGAATGCTCCAATCTGTAAAACATCTTGGTGACTCTACACTGCAGTCTCTCCAGTATGCTCACATATTTCTTTCATTTAGAAGCCCAGAACTGAACAAAAGACTCAAGGTTCTGTCTCACATCCCCTGATTAGAGGGGAGTAAGTACCTCCCTCAACCTGCTGTCAATATTCATTCTCAGGCAGGCAGCCAAGAATGTTGTTGGCCTTCTTTGCCAACAGGGCACATTGCTGGCCCATGTTCAACTTCATGTACATGAAGACCCCCAGAGCCTTCTCTGCAAAGCTGTTTTCCAGCCAGTAAGTTTCCAGCCTGTATTAGTACGTAGTTGTATTCCTATCCAAGTGTAGTACTTGGACATTTCTTTTGTAAAACTTCATGAGGTTCTTCTTTGCCCATTTCTCCAGATTGTTAATGTGACTCTGAATGGCAGCATAACCATTTGGTGTGCAAGTCACTCCTTCCAGTTTTGTATCATCTGCAAATTGCTGCGGATGTCCTCTTATCCCATTATTTAGGTCATGAATGAAGGTGTTAGTGTTGGTACCAGTAGCATCTTCTGGTGCACATTACTGAGCTCCAGCTGGACTGTGTGCCACTAATCACAGCTGAGCCAGCCCAGTTATCTAGGCCATACATTAGGAATTTCTCTGGGGATGTTTTGGGTGTCAGAAATACTATGAAAGACAAAGACAAACAGCATCCACTGCTCTCCCCTCATCCACCAAGCCAGCTGTCTCACTGTAGAAGGCTATCAGGCTGATGATGCATGGTTCCCCCTTGATAAATCCATTCTATTCCAAGTCACCACTTTCTTAATAGGCTTAGAGATGATTTCTAGACTTACTTGCTCCATCCCATTCCTAGGGATTAAGGTAAGGCTGATCATCCCGTAATTCCCTGGGTTCTTGTTAAGTAATCTTCCTGAAGATTATTTAAAAGCAGGTGTCCCTCCTGTCCTCAGGAACCTGCTGGACACAGTTCCAGGAGCTGGAGGAGTGAATGAGTCTCTTTGGTTCTTTTGTGCTACATCGCTGTAATGAAAATTACTTTTATAATATGTTTTGAGCCTGGTTTTTTGTTAGATTTTTACTTTCCTTCTTACCCAAGAAGTAAGAATGTTTTATCAGTTAGATGTTGGAGGTACAAGTTAAAACTTCGTGGCAGGTAAATACAGTTAATTGCTGGCACAGTTAAATGAGATGTAGTTTTATTTGGCTGGAATTCTGAGAAGAGGATTCTTTTTTCAGAAGAGGGTTTTATTTTGCTTCTCAGAAGCCATATTTCATTATAGGATGGTGCTGATTGGAACAGGAAGAACTGGAGGGAAGTTCTTTAGAGGGGAATGGTGGTACTAGAGTAATTTTGCTTTTGGGGCAGTGACAGGGTGAATCACAAAGCAGAACTCACAGGGCAGTAATGTACAGGTACCAGGGACTGTTTCTGTGCTTTGATGTCATCAAGCATGTTGTTTTTCCAAAGGCATTCTTAGAATGAAAAAGTGTAAACTGAGGACAACTTCATAGTAATCATGGCATTCTGAAGATACCTGTTTTTTTCAAGAGTTCTTCACGAGCAGTTGTATCTACTTGTTCCAGGTGAAGCATCCAAGAGAAAGCGTTCCAAATCTGAGGACATGGACAGTGTTCATTCTAAACATCGGCGGTACACGGGAGAAGATTATGAAGCAGAACTCCAAGTAAAAATTACAGCCAGAAAGGATGTTGACCAAAAATTACAAAAGGTAGAATAGAGTTGCAGAGCAAAGAACATTTACACACACACCTGTCACTTGTGTTGCCATCTTTGAATTAGCTGTCCTTCCCCACACACTCTCTGTGCTCCCAAACTCTTCTCTTTTTTTTGGTTGAACACTGGATGTAATTAAAATAACAAAGGTGCTTAATTCATGTAAAGTTCTACATAGCCCTACTTTTAAGAAGAGACCAAATATCGTTTGAAAACTATGCTGCAAAAGTTACATTTGAAATGTATAAGCCTCATGTGACTCTAGACTGAAAATCTCAGTAACAGAGGTATTTCAGCGTGGTGAAGTTTATATGTGATGCACTTCATTGTGTGCCTGGCTTTAAAGGAAGTCTGTCTCCAATCACAAGTGTAATCAACTTGGCATTTTGCAGATTTTTGTAGAGCTATTAATGGCCTGATTACACCATTGCTGTGTAAGGAACCTATGGTCTTGAAGAAAAGAAAATTGTGCTATTCTTCCATTAATTAGTTAGGTAGCTTGTGTTGTAACTTCATTAATGTAGGATGGCAAAAACTGAAGCACCTTTGTTGCGTATTTATTTTTGTTTCCGAAGAAAACTTTTTGTACTACAGTAGGTAAAGAAGGGAGAAAAAATTAATAACTTTATCAAGTAAACTTTGTGAAAACTAGTCTTTTTACTTTTTTAATTTCTGCAAGAAAGGCAGCACTGCATTTTTGATAGGGGAAAATACATCTCAGAAAAAAGACTTTTTTGAGTGTCTTCAGTTTGTGTTCTTTATATGCTAATGTCCCTCTCAAGAACAGAAAAGTAAAAAGAAAAGATAATTTGTGTAAACACTGCACTTTCAGAAAATCTTCTGTTGTTAAAATTCTTTTTATATGTAGTAAGATTTTATACGCTTATCATGCTGCAAGGAAATTAATTTCTTGAATTAATGGCAAAGAGGGACTATTTGTATTTTCCAAAATAGATGTTAAAACTTCTTAGCTGCACAACCACATGCTTATTGGTGACTCTGGATTTATTTGATTGACAGAGCATAACAGCTGTCATTGTTTTGTTTACAGCAGGATATTTGTTAAAAGTTGAGAATATTTTTATAGATGGTCTCTCAAATTTTGGGATTGCATTGTAATTTTTTTGTATAACAATTTTGCAGATTATCCACAGACTGTTAGAAGAAAAACTTACGGCTTTACAGTGTGCAGTATTTGACAAGACTCTGGCAGACTTGAAAAGCCGAATGGAGAAAGTAGAATGCAACAAGCGGCATAAAACTGTGCTTACTGAAATGCAGGTGAGTGTTTGTGTATTCATCTGCATACTAGGGTCAAATGTAAAAATAATTTTCTCAGTGTTTAGTAGTAAGGTTTCTACAGCTGCCAGTAGGGAAACCTTTGACTCCACAGGGGAAGAAGGGGATGAGGAGAGCAGCAAATGCTATGTGTTCCTTCTGAGTTGTAAAACTGTATTTTCCTACTCAGAAGGAGAAAAGTAACCAATTAATCATCCAGAAATCCCAAAGCAGATCTTCCCCCCTTCTGGTAAACTGATTAATTAGCTGTTAGTAGACAGCTTTTCCACTCTTCTGTTGCATTTAGACATTTTTCAAATAAATGCTAAGTATGAAAATATCTAAGGTCTTTATGAAGCCGGAAACTTTCTTAAAAATGGAAATGTGCAGAAAGGAGAGGACAACAGCACTGGCGTTTGTTTGAACATTCTACATCACATGTTGTTTCCCCAGAAAGTAAATAGTTGATGTTTTAGCAAGGAAGCAAATAGCTAGTGTTGAATGCAGTGTGCTTTCCTGCATTCTTTATAGAAAACATGTACCTAGTGGTGACATGAGGAATATCACAAAAATCAAAGAATTTTGAACTGATGAGAATTAAAAGCTTGTGTCATAACAAATTCAAATAATAAGGCTGTTTAACTTTTTGCATTAGAAGAAATACAGAGTTTTCCATGGAGTTCCTACTATACAACTCTTTCCTCTTGTTGCCCCAGACACTTTATGTTGACTTTTTGAGTGCTTGGTAAGACACTTTCAGTGTCGAATTAATAGCCTCATATAAGGCTTTAATTTATGTAGAGTTTTGTGTGAGCATGCAAGATGGATTAATTTTGTGCAGTTGTGAATAGGAAGGAAAATGATTAGAGTTGTCTCTGAGATACCTTCATTGTGATGGATACGTTTGTCTTTCTGCTATACTATAGTTTAAAATAATACAGTTGTACTGTATTTCAAGGAAGAATAATTTCCCTGAAGTGAAAATAGCCTTTGACTTGATGTCTTAGTTATGTATCTTTTAGCTTGTATAATTTCTTTGATGGTTCTTGGGGGGGATATTTACAGTTTTATTTTTTCATTTTCTTCCTGTATAGGCTAAAATTGCGAGATTGACAAAGCGGTTTGGAGCAGCCAAGGAGGACTTGAAGAAGAGACAGGAAGTAAGGATTAAATTTGTTGTGGTTTGGGGTTTCTTTCTGAGTTAGCCTAAATGTTGTGTTGGAAAATAAAGAAAATTTATATGCAGAAAGTTGTGACTTGTTTGTTCAATGGTGTTCGCAAAGCAGGTGCATCTGATTTGGTTTAAGACAGCAATATGAAAGAAGTCTTAAGATCTGTTACTAAATTCTGATTTGTACACAAGGTTCTTTAGATATTATTAGTGTGAAAACATCTTAAACTGTATGTAACCAAATCTAATTTACTTCAGTCTGAAGAGTACACTGTAAATAAAAGTGAATCCCACTACCTTGATTCTGAGAGGGGAAGAGGGAAGAGAGGATATAGGAGAGGGAGGCAGTAGGACCAAGGAGATCTTGGGGGTTTGTGAAATATATCAAATTCTCTAGCACTGTTGGCTTCAGAAAATGAATGTCACAGAATAGTGAATGGATATGAAATAGGATGAAAGCATAAGTTTGCAAGCTGAGTTACAGTTGTTTTGTCACAGCCTCTCCCTTTCTCTCTTTCACTCTGTGTAGAATTCAGCAAATGCACCTGTATCTCCAGGGAAGGCAGCAGCTGACACTGCAAACACCAACAATGCCACGTATCGGTAAGCAAACCACGTCACTGTCACCGTGTTAAATTCAGCAATAGGACACTTCAGATACCTGATATCATGGATAATCCCTGTATTTCCTTTTTTAAATTAAGGTGCTCTTCCTTTCCCTTCATTACTCTTCACGTGTAAAATTTGATTTGCTTTCACAGAAGTCATAAATTGACAGTATTGAATCCATTGTTGAGTAAATGTAGATGTTGTTTCAGTGGTTAAAAATTATGGATAAAAGTGGAAGTTTAATTCGAAGAACAGGAAAATTCTTATGGTGAAAGGCAAACTTGGTGCAGGCAGCTGAAAATCTATAAATAATTCTGCATTTTTTAGTAGGGGAATATCCAAAGTTAATTTGTATGAGGAGCAGAAAATGGGTTTAGAAAATGCCAAAGAAAAGAACAGCTGTAAAATTGGAGTTTTTTCCACCATGGTACTGTTCATAAATATACCTGGTGTGGCTATTGAGAGAAATGCTAATAAACTTCCTTCTTTAGAAATGCTGGCACAGTAAGGCAGATGCTGGAGTCAAAGAGGAATGTAGGAGAGAGTACACCAGCAACTTTTCAAGCCCCTGTGAGTGCAGGTAAGAAACTCCCTTAGGACTACAAACACATTTCTTAAAAGTTTTATTGCTTTCCATTAAAGAAATAACTAACTAAATGGAGCAAAACCAGTTTTACTCTTTTTTTATGACATGAAAAATTACCAATTTTAGCTCTCTAGTGCATTACTAGTCTATATTTGCATAGTGCTTACCAGGTATGGGAAAAAATGTGTTGATGTGGGTATGGTAGCAAAAGTGGCAACATTTCAGCTGCTGAGAAATGAAACACATGACTCAGGCCCCTTATTGTACTTGATCATAGTAGGATGCTGGTGATACCCTTACCTCCACCTAATGACTATAGAAATTGAGTTGGGAAACTAAACAGCAATTATAAACCTCATTTCTTAAAAGAATCATATTGCAAAATGGAATTTCTAGATTAAAATTTTATAGGGAATATAGACTCAAACCCACCATTAATTACATTCATTGTAATCTCACTGTCATTGGGTTTAAAAATAGTTTAATACTGAATGCTGAATCTTTTCCACAAGATTGTCCTATAGTAGGCATGTACTGACTTTCAGTAGTGTATTCTGCTCCTGGTCTTTAGAATTAATCCTGAAATTTTGTTGCATAAAAGTGAATATCTTCTCTGATACACTAATACTTGGTTTCAGTAGAACTTTCTGGATACAAGGTCAAACCTATACAAGGCAAGTTAGTCATAAGTGACAGAGTTTTTCTTTTCTTGTGTTTTGGGAAGCACCGGTTCCTGTGCCATTTCTGTAATGGGTGTCTAAAAGGCTGTATTTTGTGATTTCAAGAGTTAAATCTTGAAGCTTTCTTCAAACCTGTGTTACAATTCTTTGTATTTTTTTTTTCTGCCATTTCTTATAAAGAAATGCAGTATTGACTATCTTTAACAAGGGCATTGAATATTAGAGTGTACACAGAAAAATAGTATCTATAGCCTTTATTTGCAAAAGAAAGTAATTATTCACCACCTTTTTCATAGAGTCATAGAATGATTTGTGTTGGAAGGGACCTTTAAAGATCATCTAGTCCAGCCCCACTACCATGCCCCAAGACATCTTTCACAAGATTAGGTTGCTGAAAGCCCTGTTCAGCCTGACTTTGAACACTTCAAATGGTTGAGCATTCACAGCCTCTGGACAACCACTACCAGTGACTCACTGCCCTCATCATAAATGGTTTCCGTTTGTTGTGATGCAGTGAAACTTCCCAATTTATTCAATGCTTAATTAATGTATTTATTTTTTTGTGTGTAGTGCCAGCTTCCAGTCTTGCTGCTTCTCCAGCAGTTGTCAGTGGACAGCCTAAGCTTCAGTCTCCAGTGTCCTCCACCAGCTCTTTGACAACAGCAGTTCTTCCCACAGCTAACACGGCTACAGTTGTAGGCACTAACCAAGTGCCCACTGGCAGCACTCAGTCAGTGTCTGTCTCATTGCAGTCTTTGCCCGTCATCCTGCATGTACCTGTTGCAGTGCCATCCCAGCCTCAGCTTCTGCAAGGCCACACAGGGACTTTGGTCCCTAACCAGCAGTCAGGCAACGTTGAATTTATATCTGTACAAAACTCGTCTACAGGTGGTAGCCTTACCAAAACTACAGTGTCTTTGGCATCAACTAACGCAACTAAACCAAATAACATCCCCCATGTGCCCAGTCCTGGTATTCAGAGGAACTCTACCGCCAGTGCTGGGTCAATAGGCACAACGCTGGCAGTGCAGGCTGTTTCTACTGCACATCCTGTTGCCCAGACCACAAGGACTTCTTTGCCCACAGTGGGTACTTCAGGACTTTATAATGCGACCACCAGTCGAACGCCCCTCCAGATGAAGATTTCCCTCTCTGCATTCGGTAGTACAGCTCCTACTGAACCACCCACCATTGCAGCACCCAAGATTGGTAAGTTACGCTTGAATGTTGACGCTGGGAAAGTAAAATAGTGGTCAGAGGGAAACACAAAATTGCACTCTGTGGAAATTTGGTTGTTAATGTGTGTTACAGAGATGTTTCTTCTAGGCTGCATTTCTGTTGAAATTTTCAAGACCAAAATAATCTCTATGATAGATCTGTTTCAGACATTGTTGAAAATAATCTCTCCTTAGGAGTCAGCAGTGCGGCTTTTTAAGCGTTGTTTTATTTGAAACTTGATTTATGTAATTCCTAATGTGAAGTCAGAAACTCCTACCATTAAGAACTTAGTTCTTTATTATTAAATACAGCCTCTGCAAATAATATGAACTGCCTTTCTAAGCAAAGACATACTGAAAGTATAATTAGTAACTTGATTTTCACAACACTTAAAAGTAAACAAAACAGGAGAAAAAAACAACTGAATACTAAACTAGTTCCAAAGGAGTACAGTTACAGTATTTAAAATAGTCTCTGAACACAATAAATGTTCAAATAACGATATCTGGATTAACTATTTTAAAATACTTTTTTTCAATCTTTGGCCATGCCCTGATGGTTCCCTGCACTTTTTTTTTTTCTGAGAGGTCTTCAAGATTTGTAAATGAGTTGGAGTTATAGCAGGTTCCTCACTGACACAATATAATGTTAATAGGAACTGAAGCAGAGCTAGTTTAATTTCATTTTACTGTATCTAAGTTACCTGTGTTAAATTATGTCCTCCATAGAGTTGAACATTTATGTTTTGTATTGATTCTTAGCTCTAAAGCAAATAAAAATGATTTAACGCAACCTTAAAAAGGTTGTGATAGATGAGACACAGTGACAAAAGGAAGGACCTGGGTTCAAAAAATGTGTCTTATTTTATGCAGTTCCCATAGCCTTACTTTATACCCTAGTAGTTGTCTCATCAGAATTGAAACACTGATTTGGACCAGCAGTGTTGCTGATAAGATGTTAGTTAAAATGGAAAGAAATAAGAACAGAATTTGAATTTAAATGTTTTCATCAAATATTAAAGCAACTTCTTAAATTGCTAGTTTAGGCAAGTGTTTGCCTAAGCTGATAAAGATACTCAGTCTCCTTGTCTTTTATATATTTTGGAGTCTGTTTAACCATCCATTTTTTAGTCAGGTTTTTTTGTACAAAAATATTTAATAATTGCTTTATTTTTCAGTGTAATATCTTGTCATTTTTCATACAGAGGGAGGAGAGGTTGGAGTTACACTTTGTCCTCATACACAGAAGGAAATTGCTCAGAAAATGTTTTTAATACTCTGTCAAAATTACAAGGAAGGGAAAACATTAATCAAACTTGAATACTTAGAATTGAAAAGTGGAGCTAAATGTTTAATGTGTCACATACTGAATGTTTAGTATCAAACAATTTTGTATATTGCCTCCAAATTTGTCTGGTGGGTAGCAGTAATTAGTAGTGATTAGATACTGCAAATGAACAATTTCTTGACCCCTCAGAAAACCAGACAACCAGACCACCAACAGATACTTCTGCAAACAAGCGATCTGCTGAGGGAACAACACAGGTAGGCTGTTGATTATTTCTATATAAAATTCCAAAGTTACAATCCACAGGAAAAAAGTTCTTTACCTTTATTTCTTATAATGAAAGAGTTATAATTTCTTTTTGTGCCACCCTTTCTAGTTTCTCTCCGTTTATATTTTTCTTCTTCTGATTTCTTGGAGCATGAGCTTCTGATAATCTTCTCAGAATTTTTCTGATAGGGTTTGTGTAGGTAGATGAGTTGGTAAATCGGGAGCAGACTAAAAATTCTCTGCTAAAACAGAGTTAAGATACAAAGAAAAACCTGCCCAATCCTTGTGTGAATGGTCTGAACTTAAAGCTACAAATATTTTCTAAATTATTGCAGTGCTCTCATTTCCACACTAATCCAGAAGTTAAAATCAGAATTCTAATGTTTGATTGCCATATGTCGTTGGAAAAAAAAATACAAAAGGAAAAGAAACCTTGGGGAATAGCTACTTCGTGATAAAATAACTTGCAATACTTCTGGATTCCTTGTCTAAAATTTGTTGAACTTGCTATAAAATTTAAAGTTTTAAATTAACTTATGAAAAATTATTCATGAATAATTTTCTTTCTGTTTATAGACGTTTCACAAAGCACCTCATACTTATCCATTGCTGTTAACCAGAAGTCATTTTATTAAGGGGAATAAAATTAATTTCTTCCAGCCAACATTTCCAAATTCATTAGTGTTTCAAGGTACAGTTAATCTAAATTTTATTTCAAAGCAAGAAAAAAATATACTGGGCAATATTCTGGTTTTCACTTGTTGCAAAAGTAGTCTGGCAAAGGTAGCCAGTATTTTAGAGTATAAACTGTGCCTCGCTCTACCTTTCTATTAAGGCATTTCATAAAGAAATTGTTTGGAACTTCATTTTTCAAAGATACCTGTGGATTATAGCTATTAAAACACTTGTCAGTACTTGATATGTAGGAAATCCAGTACCATAATGGATGACAGTAGTATAGTTTTAAGATTTAATTTTCAGTATAAGATGCATATTTTGGAGTTTTTCTTCAGTTAGAGCCTGAAACCCAGAAAAAAATTCTGAAAAACATTGTGTATGATTGTGTATGACAGTGGTATTTAGCAGTGGAAGGTGAGCTAGGAGGACAGAAATAAAAGACACAGGATGTTTTCCAGTTTTCAGTCTTCTGTTGTAGTGTATGTTCTAGGTTCGCTTTCTGTGAAATCAGTTAAAGCATGTGTAATGCTGTGGTTAAAAAGGAAGGACCTGATGCATATTAATTGGCTAGTGAGGTATGGAGTTCACATGCCATTCATTTGAAAAATCCAGTTAATGCCACCTGCTTTTTGTTATGTAAAATCCAAAAGATTATGTATTACTCCACACTTCGCAGCTCTCAGATCAAAAAGTAGCTCGCTGTGTACCGTATACCTGTGGCATATTTGATGGTACAACTTTGATCAATTGTTTCGAAAAGCAGTTGAAACAGGAAGAGACTTCATCAGAAAATAAAGAAGCAGCACAGATGAATTTTAACTTCCCTGAGGATGTGCTCTTTGGCTTGGAGGAAGAGGAAGAGGATGCTAAGAGCATCAAAAACACCCACAAGCAGACTGGCTGGGCAGCTAACCTATTAAAACAGTGGCTGGCCAAAAATGGCAAGGATCCTAGCTTTGAATTGGTCCCAGTAAGTGAACTCAATGATATCTTAAGAGAGTTTTATTACACAATAAGAAATCATGATGGAAATACCTACAGTGTGGCAAGCTACAAGTCAATGCGTGCTGGCTTAAACCGGCATCTCAAAATGCCACCTTATAATCGTCAGATTTGCTTAATGAAGGACAAAGAGTTTGCTAGTGCAAACATGGTGTTTGTGAGCGTGCTGAAGATGCTGCGCATGCAGGGAAAGGATGAGACTCACCACCATCCTCCTATAGCTGCCGAGGACTTGCGTAAGATTAAACAGTCTGGTGTGCTGGGTTTGCACAGTCCACTGGCGCTCGTCAACAAGGTCTGGTTTGATTTGCAGTTGCATTTTGCCAAGCGAGGGAGGGAAATTCTAAGAGATCTGGCTCCAGATGCATTTGTTGTGGAGAAGGACAAGAACGGGCGTCGATACGCTATGTTTAGGTATCCTGGCAAAGGAAAAAATGGAGAAGATCCTCATAAAATGGGTAAAATGTATGATATGCCTGGGGACCCAAACTGTCCTGTTTTTTCCTTGGAACTTTATTTGTCCAAGTTGCCTCCAGAGCCCCCTGCCTTTTACCTGCACCCTTTAAAGCTAACGTCAGAGCAAATGCAAGAACAGCCTGTCTGGTACAAAAGAGAACCCATGGGTGTGAACTACCTGGGTACGATGATGCCCAGGATAAGTGTGGCAGCCAGGCTCTCTCAGCGGTACACCAATCATTCTCTCCGAACTACCACCATCCAGCTGCTGTGTGAAGCAGGCCTGGGGCCCAGAGAAATAATGGCAGTGACAGGCCATCGCTCCGAGTCTGCTATTAGACACTATTGGGGATCTGCAGAGGTTCGCTACAGGGCCTGGGCAGATGTAATGGAAAATAACACCCCCAAGTACCTCTGTAGCAAGATCCCAAACGAAGTGATAAAAGAATCACTATCTGGTGCCTCCACCTCTTCTGTAAAACATGTTGTTCTAGAACAAAACAAAATTTTATTCCCTTCAAAGTCTGTGGTGCCACCTGGCACTAATTCTGTGGCTTTAGTCCCTGAGGGTCACCCAGCTCTGAATTGCAAAAGCCCCATCCTCTTGAACCACAGTTCTTCCAAGGTGTTTCTCCCCAGGAGCATGACCTGTGGGAACCTAGCTGCCGGTCCCCTTCAAGGCTATTGTAACAAACCTGTCTTTATAAAGCGTGTGATAAAACGAGAACCGATGACTTGATGCTTCTGTAATGGAACTGATTTCAGATTAATTGCTAAACTGGCTAAATTATCAGATTTGTTTTTTCACTTGGTCTGCTAAGGAAATTTCTTATGGTCTGGTTCAGCAAGAAGTATCCCGTTTGCACTTACGACATCAGCTATGGAGCAGAAACTTAAACAGAGCAGGGCTTGGAGTTGTATGACTTTTTGTGGCAGCTGGGACTCTTTCAAGTGGCTGAGCAGAGCTATTTAAAAAACATTAAAGGGAGATACTGATTTCCACTTGGCTGAAGATAAGCTTTCTTCACTAAGAGCGTGGCTTTTTATTTTGTGAAGAGTGTTATTTATCATACCATTTTGTGCCTGCTGGCACTAATGTAGCATCTTACAAATCAAATACTTGATTACTGAAGAGCACCAAGAAAATCAAAGCTGAATGAAATAGACACAGAGGCACTACAAATGTATACATACGCATGAAAACACCTGGAGTTGCTTAAGTACTGTCACCCACTGTTCAAATTGTTATCAGACCTATCAGAGGATTGTGCCTTTATTTTCTTTTTCTTAAGCATTCTTCTAAACTGATTTTCTCTGTGAGCTGCTGATTTGCATTGCAGGTCGTTCCTTTTCCTATTTAATATTTTTGGTTTAAAATTTCAGTCATTCTGTTCTCTAAAGGCACTATTGATACACATGGTATTAAAATTGGGATCTCTTCAGTGTGCATGAAATGGGGAGAACATTCTCAAAAGAGCTGAAAACAGGTTTTCTTGCTTAAATGGCAAGTAATTAGAATTTAAGTGTTGTCTCTTCGCTTTTGTGAGAGGTTTTTTTTGTATTTCCTCTCACCAACGCCTTCATTCATTTCACGTCATCTTTGCAGTGTAGTCTTTGTCAGTATAGTATAATTCACAAGAGTTACATCCTGTTCTTCCCCACTGAACCCTGTCCAAATTTTTTTTTATTTTATTTTAGCTTATTCAGATTAGTAAACCGCTCCTGTCATATTTTTCATAGATTTTTACAGGTTAGAAATTTTCAGGATAGTGGATGTAAATAATAATTTTCATTATAGATTCTGACAAATAAGAGATCTTTCTGTAAATAAAAACAAACCTGGTTATAGAATCACAAATTGTGGTAGGACCACTTTGGAAGAAGAAACAATGTAGCATTTAAAACTGTTTTCTGTTGTATTAACTGAATTAAATAGAAATTGCTTTGTCCTTGTCAAATGTGTGTACACACATGCACTACACACACACAGTTTATCACACTAAGGATTTCACTGGAAGTGTTGATATTGGTCAACAATGGACAAAATAGAGAAAAATCCCAGCTGAAATGACAAATTGACCATGATAAACTCCTAATTCTGTGGAGAACTTCCTTGCTGGGTTAGGCTTTCAAATAGTGAATGAGATTTATCACTCTGTTGTAGTGTATAGTCTGTATAGACACTGCTATAGTCTGCATAGAGGACTTGATGCCTGAACTTTGGAGTTTTTATCTTGGCTGATAATATTTATATTTTGGCCTTGGGTAGGTTACTCATACTTACTGCATCAATTTTCCAAAGTGTAAGATAGCACAGTGCTCCATTTTCTGATGTTAAAGATTAAAAGGTTTTAAAAGTTCTGTAGTTATCTTACGCTCATCTGTGGTTGAGATAGTTGATCAGATGTAGTTTTTAATATAAGATTACTTCTGCACAGTCCTGTACTTCCTTAGTTGCAGCGTTAATTTGTGACATCAATGACTAGAGAAAGAAAGCATGGATCATTTTGTCAAGCCTAAAGTAAGTCAATTAGAGATTGTAGAGAAAGTAATCCTTTCTAATGGCTCAAAGAAAAAGTGAAAAAACAAAGGGCAAACAGTTCTCAAAATGTAGGAGAAGTGGACAGTAACTTATTCTAGAATATTTCAGGGTAACATAGATTTCGGAATTTTAGGGATTCGTAGAATTCATAGTTCAGCCAGATCGGCAAATTTAATTTCTTGTTTGAAGAAATTTATTCTGAACTTTCACCAGGATGGGTATACGTTACTCTACCCTCCCAAAAAATATTCCTGCCTTTGTCTCAGGTAGGTGCTTCTTCCAGCATACTGGCGTTGAACAATTATCCTGCAGAAACAAGAGGTGTGTTGCCAGGAGATGATTCTTTTTTTGTTCCCTCTTGCTGTGTATGATTGTACTGACCACATACCCTGCTCTGGTTCTAACTGCATCTGGGTGAATTAGTGCAACAGCAAATTGCTGATGGCTTCATTCTTTAACACAAATCTAGTTGGAGATTAAAATAGAAAAGGGACTCTCTTGGCCCATCTTGGCATGTCTCTGAGTCTTTTTGATTATCATTTGGCTTCTAACTTGACTTCCATTCTGTTGGCTTGTAATTGGGTATTTTTGGATCCTCGTTTGTTAAATTCTAATTCTGTTGGCATGAACTGTACAGTGTCCTCTTGCTACCTTCAGTTTGAATCTGATACTTCAAAGCTACTGACTGCAGTAGTGCTAGCTTCTGGTTTTTTTGTATGGGAGAATTTTTTTTTTAATGAGAAAATATTCCTGGTTTGGGCTGGAAGTATTATTGCTTCACAAGACCTGGGATTGTTGTTTACTAAGCTTTACGTTAATATTTGAATTAATTCTAATTAGTAAAACAACTTTCTAACCTTGCAGAACAGAAAAATCTTCCTCCTGTTTCCCCTCCCACCGAAAGTGTTAAAGCAATCTTTCCTACTTGTATTTTATTTATAGAAAAAGTGAAGTAAACAAACAGAATGCATATTTTGCTGCTTTTGTAAACTCAGCTTTGGCTGTGAGTACAGTAATATGGGGAGCAGGGGGTCAAGTTACAAGTCAGTCCTGTTCATGGCAGTACAGGTTATGCAATGTGAACATAATGAATTCTATCAAAATGGACATGAATTGTACTCCTCAGTTGCAGTATCAGCAGAGAACCTCAAACAGCAGGAGAACAGTTTCTTGGTTTCTTTCTGATTATTTTTGCCCTATAAATGAACCTGGTTGATGAGCTAACAGGTTAAGTATGGTTTGTTTGCCTAAACTTCAGTTTAGACTTTGGCTGCAAATTTAATGCAAAATTGTCAGTCATAATTTAAAATTAACTTTAAAAATCTGGCTATAACAAATATTGTTTGAAAGATTTATCATAAGTGATTCTTGAATTTTCTAATTCAACGTTCTTAAATAAGACTACTTTGTTTCAGTTGAAAAAAAACAAGCAAAAAAGCAAAATTACCAAAAAAACTCAAAACAAAGAAACCTCTTCAACACAAACAAAAAGCCAGCATTTAGTCTAAGTCAACTAAACTCATTTTTTAAATACTGGCTGCTATGTTATTGATTAAATTGCATCTTCTTTGATGGAGATGACTCTGAAAACAGTGGGGAATTACTGGATCTTTATATAATACATCCATAAATACATCCATAAATTTAGTTTTGCATCTCATTTTCATAATTTAGCTTTGGTACTGGTGTTGTGAATCTAGAACTTGTTTTCTGTGTGTTTTCCTGTAAAGTTTGGAAATCTCAGCTGTTACTTTAAGGGGTACTCTAATTACTTTTTGTTCTTATGAAGTTGGCACGGTATCTTCAAGTATGTTAAAAGTTCTTTGCTATATGCACCTTCTCTGTACCATGTGAAGAGCTCCACTGTGCACAGTGTCAAATACCTGAAGGCATTGGATGAATGCTTTGAAATTGAATTTGTTCTTGGATTTCTTGTGGGTTTTGTCTAGTACCTCTGGTTATCCTGAACTGTTCAGCTTCTCGGTAGTTGCTGTTTAGGTCAGTATAGTCAAAGTTCTCAGTAAGCAGCTTGGATGTTGGATTTTGCTGTTCCTCTTTTTTCAGCCTTTATCTGCTTCTTGTTCCAAAAGGAGTGACTGCTGGAATGTAGGATGGGGCATCTTACTGTACTTGTGTTAGTGTTTGATCTTCAGCTCTTTCCTGCATACACAGAAATTTAAGGCTTATTATTCAGTCCCAGTCATTTTAGCAATGGCCATTCCAGTGCCTTGGGTTCTAGAGTTGCATTTCTGAAGACATGACAAGCACTTTTAATGTGTTGGGGTAAATATTATGTTACAGAGGCAAAGGCATTTTTAATTATATAGCAAATCTTTAGAATGGTTTTAAAGTATTTTAGTATAAATCCCAGTTATAGATACAGGATTTATATATATTATATATAATATGTAAATATAGCGATGGTATCTGAGAGAATCTATTAAAGCAGTTTTATTACAGTGTAACATAAAGTAACAGTGAACAAATTTGAACAGGGTTTGATGTGTTACAAATGTCTGGCAGAAGTCAATGTTCAAGAATGTTTGCATTATATTTATGAAAACGCCAGGTCAGGTGAATAGTCTTTTCTTCCCTGTTCCCTACTTCATGTGCACCTTAATCTCTTAAGGAGTAAATCTTCTTGTCAGTCTAAATTCCATCTGTGCATTTCACTTTTCAGCTACCATTAGTTCATTAAATAAAAATCCAGCAGTGTCCATTTCCCGTTGTTTCTGACATACCTTGATTTGTTTGGTTGAACTGCAGTTTAATTTAAGCTATTTTGCTGACTATTGGAAATTCATCTGGTAAAACATTAATAAAGTACATTTATAACTCCTATCTCTCTACTCTGCAATGTGTAACAAACTTTGTGTGTCTCTTGGGAAATAATGTGAGCAAAGTGGATATGTCAGCTTACAATTTATAAGCAGCTATTCTATATTGTTGAAGAATTATTGATGAATATGTTTTCTTGCATTTCGTGGTTTTGTCACTGAAAATAAACATATATAGTTATATATGTAAAATGGGCTACTTGACTTTTGTCTCTGACACTGGGGTTATGTTTGTGCTGTTTAAAATGCAACTAGCTCTCATCTCTGAGGTGGAACCTTTGCCTGAAACTAATTCTAAAACTAAATTAAAAAGGTGTTAGCAGGATATCATGTAGCTGAATTGGATGACTGTTTTAAGGAACACAGTTAAAGTGAATCCATTCTGGTGTGACTTTTAAGGTGATTTGTCTTTCCCTGTGACTGTATCTGTATTACCTGAACCACCCCCAGCTACTGAGAGCGGCTTTTGATGGGTAAATATATTTGTGTATTGTAGGCTCAAATTTGCCTTTTTGGGCCAAAAGATTTGAGAGCGATATTAAAACAGTCTTAACTGATTATGTCATTATTCCAGACATGGATAACAGCTTCTAAAAGCTGCAGTAAACTCATCTAAAAGGTATTATAAATGTATTTACTGTTCAGTAAGATGGTCTTCCACCATCCAAGATGGCAATCCCACATGATACTGTTGGGAAACTGTCAGTGGGCTTTGAGGAAATAAGGTAGAAGTTTCACCTTCAAAGAGTAAGAACCAGTAAAGATGTGTGTGCATGCATGTTTGTGTTTATTATATACCCTTTTACCTGTTTGATAAAGGAAAAAGAATCACAGCTGTAGAAATACTTCTAGCATCGTGTGAAGTGCTTCTTTCTAACTTTTAGTTGGAATTATGATTGCTAGCATCTAAAACCAGCTTTTTTGGCAACCAATCTCTTATTTGTGTTCTTGTTAATAAGTGTGGCCAAGCCAACATTTGCTCTTTGCACCAAAGAAATGAGAGGGTACATAATACTTAGGGGTTACTATAACTGGTTATCCATTTTTTCCATGCTTGTGTTGTTCTTGTTCTGTAGAAACTGTTGCACAGTACCAGTTAAGGGTAAGGGGAACACAGTCCTGTGGATGCAACGCATAAAACGTCTGTTAAAAGTGTTTGAGTATCATACAAGTATGCAACTACACACTATGAAAACATGTATTGCAGCACTGTGAAATTTTGTTTGTGTGAACTTTGATCTTGGTAAACTGCTTGCTTTATTGCATTGTCATTTTCCTTTCTATTTTGGTAAGAGATGACAAATATATTTGGTACTTGGTTGAGTAGATTTTCATGACATCTTTGCAAGGCTGCAGTAATTACTTGTGGAAGTTACTGCATTGGAAAAAATAACTGTTGAGGAGTTATAAATCTGACACTGCAGCAGTCAGTGACTGAAATACGGTCAAAAATGTATAAAAAGAGTAATTTTCACAACTGCTAGAACTGTGCTTGAAATCTGTAGTTTTGTATGTGGATGACTAAAAATGAAATACAGACCTTATTATGCATACAAACACAGTATCACCACCCTCTCTACATGCACCCCAGTCCCAAAATATATTTTTAACATCACTCCCCATAATTTAAGATTGATTTTGTTATTATATAACGCCTTGGTGCGTCATGTATTATTGTGGTGGTGTGATGCTTCATGAATTGTCTGGTTTACAACCTCCAGATTTTTTTTCTAGTTTGTTATAGCAGAAACTATTAATAATAAAATTGTCTGCACTGTGTCAGTGTGCACACATAATTTTCAGAATTTTGATTTTGCTACCCTGCACTGTATTTTTTCATTGTTGCATTTTTTCCCCCCTTAATTTTTGACTTTTGCATACTGAAATGTTCTTTATGAAAAGCAGGTGGCATTACAATCAATAACATTATTATCTCTTTGTGATGAACGGAACTGTGGCGTTATATAATACCAAAACCTTTTAAATCATATGTGTGAATAGGGAAGTGCATGTTGAGAACTTTCTTCAAAGTACCAACATGTAGGTTTTGGTTTTTCATGTGGTATAATATGTGTGCATGTTACCTTGAAGTGTAATTACTGTTGAGTTATTCAATTTGAGTTTTAGAGGTTTCTTTCCCAGTTTGCTACAGTAGTTGGCTATTGACATGTATGTGCTGTGGTGTTAAATTTCACAATTGCAGATATGGTGGGAGATAACTTTTCTCAATATCATGTCTACCATATGTGCTTTGGCCCTTAAATTCTGTCTTCTTCCTTGCATTTGTTTTCCTTGTGGCATGGAAATAGCTTTTTTTACAGACACCCATCCCCACCATTTTTTCTTTCTCTTTTCAAAATTGCAATTGATGAATCAACCTAATTTGCAACAATAATGATCTGAAAAAGTTACTGGGTAGCAAAGCTAAGGTGATATTCTTTCTCCCACTCCAGTGCATTTTACAGTAGTGTGAAACAATCTCAGCAAATGGAAAAATAGGTATAATGAGTAGTAGCCTGTCTAAATGTACCTGCTTTTCTAGAAATACATGAGGAAACTGCTTCAGAATTACTTGAACACCAGAGACAAACCTTTGTTTCATTTAAAGGCTGATGCCTTTCTGATTCCCCTTTATTTATTTACTGTTTGCTAGTGTGTAGATTAATTATTTGGTATTGCAGTCAATGGCATATGGGATATAATGACGGTCTTCCAAAAGAAGGAAGAAAATTCTTAATTATAAAACATTTATGTTTGTTTTATTGCAAATATTAATTGTGACTTCAGGTTCAGGTGACCCTGTATTTATTCATTTTTGACAAGTTCCAGGACTTTTGTTACCTTTAAGAACCCTTTTTCTATTATACTTATTGTTTAAATTTCTGTAATATCCGTATGACACTAGTTTTAGAAAGTCAGTGTATAATTCTGTTCTTTCTCAAGGAAAACTGTATTATTGCTGCTTTTACCTAGCAGTTCTCCCCATAAGTATATCTTACTTGTCACTCCACCTATTTCTCAGTATTTTCTTCAGTTCTGAAAAAGACTTTGGTCATTGGAATTGGAAGAAAGCAGATATTATGTTGTCTGTGCATATGCAGGATAAAATACATGAAGTTGTAAGGATATGTAATTTTAACTGATTCTTTGTAGGAAACCCTGAATTGAAGTGAATACTGAAATATTGAGATTTTAGATAATTAATTAAAAGTCTATTTCTATTAGTTTTCATGGTAAAGAAAATCTGAAAATATTACTTTGGAGCAAATGTTTTGCAGTTATTAGAACACTCAAATACCGATTTCTGTTAAAGTGAGAAAAATGCACAAATCTGAATAGCTGCATTCATTTTATGGATAGTTTTCATTGTTTTATCTTCCATATGCAATATAAAGCAGTTCCCATGTAACTGATAAAGAGGTATTTAGAAGAAGTTATGACTTAGCATCTATTTCAGGACTTGGCAGGTTTCACTCAGATATTTGAAAGGGACAAATATTTATTCTTTCACTTGTGCCCTTTCTTTGAGGGTCTTTTAGTTGCTGCTTTCACAAGTTCTGTGCTTTCCATTAAAATCCTTTTCCTTCACACTTGCCAAGTTAGCTTCTTGCTGGGGCATTTGGCACAGAAACAGATGGTTACACGTTGGCAATTGCAGTAGGTGTGGACATGACTTTGCAGACTGAAGGATCTGGGGCAGAGGGTTGCAATATGACAAGATTTTCTTTAAAGAACACACTTTTCAAAACAGATCAAGTTTGTAAATATGAAGGGCCTTCTCCTTGGTGGGCTGTTTCAGCAAAAATGTGCAACACTGGGAATAGCAAAGTAACTTCACTATCCTTCCCATCCTTCCACATCCCATCCTTCCACATTGTTGGTGGTGCATGCTCAGTTGCTGCATAGCTTGTTATTTTCTTTTCCCCTGCTACCTTTTTTCTCCTACTACTTCCTTTTTTCACCTTTGTCTCTGCTCTTAATCATACCTTTCATTCCTTTTTCCCCACTTCACTTTGTGTTTTGCCTTTCAACAAGTTGTGTGCGTCTTCTTGGGCTGAGTCTACATTAGACTTCAATATGAAATGTTCAGTGACAGGACACCTTGCTTTTATGCAAAACATCTTAATTGCAGATTGAAGTTCACCTACCAGCTGAGGACTAAAGATGTGCCTATATTAAAACTAGGAAGTCAGGAAAAGATGAAATCTTGTAGTTTTCTTGCTTTCTTCCCAAAATTTTTTTCACATATATAGTTAAAAATCAGGCATTTGAGAGTGGGATTTGTTAGGTTGAATTTTTAATCCTATTTTTGATTCACTCTTTTCATTTCATTGCTTTATGTTAAGATTGTTACACTGCTGGCTGGAGAGAGATGTTTTAATTAAGGCAGCTCAGATACAGTTGTGGTTAACTGGCTGGTTCAGTCCCTGATGTTGCTACTTGCAGCCTGTACCAACTTTGCTCACCTGCTATGGATAAAACAGGGCTAAAATGGAAATGTGAATAACAGTATTTTGGAGGATTTCTACTTAGAATTTAAAAGCACATACATTAAGATACATGAGCTGTTTAAAAGGGTGGAAAAGGGAGTTTGGTAGTTCACATTTCTTTTAAATCTCAGTGTAACTTTTTTTTTTTGCAAGATTACTAAAAATTGCCCAGTTGCTGTTGTAAACAGTCAGATTTAAGTGTGAATTCTGGTGTGTTTGGAGCCTGGTGCACTGGTTCTGACATGATGAAAGGTTGGATTGGGGGGTTGTGATTTTGTTTGCTTTGGTTGGGTTCATTTGGTTTTGGTTGTGTGCTTGTTATTTGTAACTGCAACATTTTAAATATATACAGATCACTTTATATTGCTGTGGTTGTTTTGTTTCTGTTTCAGCTTATTTGTATTCTGAGGTGTGTGAATCTTTTGTTACTAAGACTTCCTAGGCGATATGTCAATTAAAGCATCAGGCATATGTTTGGAGTTCTCATAAATGCTTTTAATTATTTCACTAGTGTGACTGCACTGGGAAAAAGGTGTTAAGATGGCATCATCTTGCTCTTCTGCAGAGATCAGCTGAAACAGTTTCATGTTGTTGGCTTCCTGTGTTGGGAGATAGTGAAAAGCGATAGCTATCACTTTTCACTTTTTTATCACTTAAGAATGCTTTGACTTTGCTTTTCTGCTTCACCAGTTTCTGCACAAATGCTTGCTAAAATTTAATATTAGGAGCTGAAAGAGGTGTTCTTTTATTTCAGTTTTTGACACGAACGCAAGTGTTGTTCATGCATGGCTGAAAGTCCACTGTCAGGCTCCCCCTTTGACTTCATCAGGGCTGTAAGCATTCTTAAGTTGGTTTTTAATTTTGCTTAGAGCAGCACATCTGAATCTCTGTTTCTAACATGTAACATGGCAGTCTGTTCCAAAGAATCCCATTCGCTCCTTTTTAAGGAAGAAAGAGCAGGTGTTTATCCATAGGCTTTCTTCAAACATGGTTCTGTTATAAACTGGAGTTTTCACAAGTCCTTGTACTACAAAAATTTCCCTTAGAGAATTTCTGAGTAAAATAGTCACGGTACTCAAAAGGGGTGGTTTTATTTTGTTTGCTTGGGCACGGGGATTTCTGAAAATACTTTATTACTTCCATTTCACAGAGATAATGCCAAGTGGTTAAATGCATAGGTTTTGACCATTCTGGTGGTATCAATACTCCAGAAACATCTGGGATGAGGTGATAAAGTTGCACTCTCAGATCATGAAGATGCTTAATTTTACCATGGGAAAGTAGTGTGGACCAGTCTTCTAACACCTGATTCCCAGTTCTTCCTGAATTTGCTTTTCATTCCTGGATTTGAGATATCTACAAGTATCTGAAAACTGTGTGCCAACACTACAGGATATAGAAATGAATACTTCTCCTCCTTTTGAATGTAGGTGGATGCTGCAAATAGCCAAAATCCTGACCTTTATGACAGGCATAATGAACAGCTTGTTTTGTGTGGGGGTACCCTGCCTACACCATGCTCCCGTAGGTAGAAAACACAATGTTTGGATTTTCAGTTTCTCAAGATTCCTTAAAATTTTCCTGTACCCCTAAATTTCATTTGAGGGAAGTGCATGGTCAGTGAACTGGGGGAAATCTTGTTGGGGAGGCTGGGGAGACAGGACTTCATGGTGTGCTGTGTGTTGAGTACAGCATCTGCTTGGAGGAGCTGGATTGTGTGCCCTGGAACCAGGACCGGGCTTGTACCACAGAGCACTGCTCAAAGGCTGCCCTGCAGATCTGCAGCCTCTAGGGTGGGCTGCAGAAAGAACCTAACTACTTATGGATAGCTCCTGTTGAGGAGATAACTGTCCAGGGTCGTGTAGTAAAAAACTTTGAATAGCATGGCTGGCTAAGAGAAGGTCTTTCCTCCTGAGAATTGCATGTATGAGACTTTGTCGGCTGATTTGATTTAGTAGTTACTTGTTTAGCTAACTCAAGATTTTAGCCTTCCAGACACACCAAAATAAAGAAATGCATCCCGTGACACTTGCTGACTTGGAAGTTCAAAGAACTTTCTCAGTTGGCACAGTCAAGTAGGGCTTCAAAACAGTTAGCTGTCATACAGAGTATTTTTCTAAATGTTTTCATTTCCTTGCAGAGAAAGAATTTAATAGGAAATTACTTCAGACTAATGTATCTTTTAGTGGGAAGAAAGGAATAGCTTGGTGTTAGTTTTTTTCTTTCTCTAGTGACTTAAAAAATCTCCCTCTCCATTTTTCAATCTGCTTTCTCCTGGGAGAGAGCGCCATGGTTCAAAATACACATTGTTGGCTGGGAAGATCATCAAGTTGGAATGAAATTCCTCTTGACTTTATGCAGATCATTTTATGATTGATTATTTTAGTGTGCCTTTTATCTTAAACTTCAAATGGGTAAATCAGCTCATCATATTAAGAAACCTGAAGCTAGAAAGTATTTTAAATAGAAGCCACACAACAAAGGAATTCTGTGGTTAATAATTCTGAAATATGTTCCTCTGTGTACAGCAAAGATAAGACTCCCTACAGAGATAGATCTCTTCTATCACCTGTGAACTTAAGTAGTTACGTATTTCTTACTCAAATTATGTATTGTAGTTTATTAGTAGAATTTCATCAGTGGAAGCATCAGAACTTTAAGGCAAAAAGAAATCAGGTTGTAATAGTTCTCTTCATAATGAAGAGAACTATCACACCAGGCACTCCAAATTCAGTGAATGATAATTCAGGCAGCTTCTGCTTGCATTTAGTAATCTTTTGCCTCTCCTCAGAGCCTTGCCTGTGTGAGAATTGCCTTTCAGACTTAGTTTTACCCAGATGAAAGATCACAGAGGCTTTGTGCATTTGTCCCCATCTGACTGCACAGAAAAACCTCTAATATTCCCAGGGTGTATCATTTTTACAGACCACATGGGTCTGATAACTCTTGCACTTTGTTCCATGTTAATTGCTCAGAGATTTTTTTTTATAATTATAGTGCTTTTGTAACTCTTTGTATGTCCTAGGGAACTTGTTTACTTTAATCCATTACTCAGTTCAGTACAACAATAAATGATAATCTCTTCCACAAAACAACAACAACAAAAATAATAAACCACAAGTAATTTTTGTAGCAAGTTTAAGGAACTAGAAGTTGATAAAATTCAAAATTTCTTTCTAGAAAGTATATTTTAAAACACAGAAATATATAAGATCTCCCCCATATTTTTTATCACCTAAGGGAAAATGTTGGTCGTCCCTGCAGTCTGAACAGCCAAGGGACAGTGGTTGATCTAGAAGACAAATTTTGTTTGATGGTCTCCTAGGGCTCTTTGTTATAACATTTAACTTTTGCAATAACTTAAAAGATCTGTTAATGCTTTCTAAAGGGATGGTTAAAAATAGATTCATATGTTGAATAATAGAATGCTAAAATTTGTGATAAAGGGTGAGAATACAGTAATTAAATTACTGGATACAATTTGGAGTTTTCTGATGACTTTTGATGTTTTGTAAGCATAGAGGTTCCAGTGTAGCTTTCCCTTTTTCTTACTGTGAAGTCAGTGTCTTTATAAGTACCCAGGCCAAGGTGTCTCAAGATAAGTAATATATATGTCCTGGTGACTGTTCTGTCAGAAAGTTACATCACTACAGAGGAGAGCACGGATTGCAACCAGATTAAAATGTTAGAGATGCATAGTTGAAATGTACTCTATAACAGCAAATTGTTATGCATTTACCTGTAAAACAGTAATGTGCTATTAGTCATCAGGTTTTTTTACTCCTTACAAAGCTGAAAGTACTTTAGTACTTGTTACTGCAATACAGCCATTTGGTTATCGCCCATTTTTCAAGTCCTGGGATATTTGTCTGAAACGACCTCCTCCTGCTCATTTCATCTGTTCCTTTCTAAAAAGCATCAATTCTGAGACCTCTCCTTCTGAGTGTTCAATTTTGTCCCTTTTCCACCTGTGTTCCCTGGATTTGCTTTTGCAAAACGAAGGAGTTTTGTCTTTCAGAGCGGGAAGGTCACAGGAAGTGAATCTGGAGGTGTCATTGATCTTACACTGGATGAAGAGGACGATGGCTGTTCTCAAGGTAACTGAAAAATACTTTGCTAGCTGCAGGGATAATTGAGCCACAAGTATTATTTCATCCTGTGAATGATGGAAAGAAATAAACTTCTCTTTCTGCCTAGTGTATTTTTTTCTTGGTGTTTCAGTCAGATTGGACTGTTGTTAAAAAATGCTGATAGGCATTAAATAGAAGGAATTTTACTTACACTCTTTAAGAATTTTACCTTTTCCTTGATTTAAGCATTGTTGCTATTTACGCTTAAATACCTTAGGCTTGGGTACTAATATGAGGTTTTAGTTCTTGATGGTATTTTAGAAAGCTCTTCTAGATATATTTATTTTTTCTGTTTACTGATTGTAATTAAAGATCTTTTAATTCTACACTTGATATTTGGGCATTAGATTATTACAGCTTCTAATCTTTTGTTTAGCTAAAACACTTTGTGTGCAAGAGTTTAAAGGCCAAATGCAGACTGTTGTTTGCTTTAGGACTGTATGCCAAGAGCAGAGTAAATACAGTTGTGCTGTTATATACTTTGGCAGTTTGGATGCACTTTGTCTTTTAGAAGAACACATTTCTTTTTATATAAGTCTTGTGTAAATGTAGGCCAGTCTAATTAGAGTTAGCATTGGATTAGTGAACAGTTACAGTACTTCAGAGAAGCAATAAGAGTCTGTATTGCCCTGGGAAAAAATTTGTGTTTCTACTATTGGAGATAAAATTTTCATTTTCTGTGTGGTCTCTAAATGCGTGTCCCTGCGCTGCATTCTCAAGTCCAACCACCAAGGAATGTGATTCCTCTGGACAACCGCAGTAGCTGTTTCTCTAGCTAGTGCATTCAAGTTCTACACAAACATTCTTAATAGCTTGACTTGCTTTGTATTTGTATTGCACAAATGTAGAAAATCATATTGGCATGTGGTAGCATTTTTTTCAGTGAGGAAGAAATCACAGAGTCATAGAATGGTTTGGGTTAGAAGGGATCTTTAAGATGATCTCATTCCAACCCCCCTGCATGGGCAGGGACACCTCCCACTAGACCACATGGCTCAAAGCCCCATGCAGCCTGGCCTTGAACAGTTCCATGTGATGTTTATCACCAAAAAGGGAGCGTGTGAGGTGCACAAGTGTTAGGGAAGCACAGTGCCATTCAGATAGCCGACCATCTGGCTCTCTTGTCGGTAGAGAATATGTGGTGTGCACCATGAACTGAATATGAGCCAACAGTGTATTCTTAATTCAAGTAAGTATTCCCCCAAACTGACACTGGTGGAACCACAGCTGAAATACTGTGTCTAGTTTTGGCTCCCTCTTCTTCAAGCTCAGAAGAGTTGTGGTGGCACTGGAGAAGCCCCCACGGATGGTGTGAGGATGGTGGGGGCCTGGAGTGCACGACCTGTAAGAGATCAACAGACCACGGCATGTTTGGTGAAGAGCAAAGCAAGAGACAATGCAACAGTAGCCTACAACTACTTGGAGGATAGTTTCAAAGATGACAGAGCACAACTCTCCTCAGCAGTGCAAGATGACCCATTAAGGGGCAGTGGCCATGAACTACAAGTTCAGGATGTTCAAGTTGAGCTTGAGGGGAAAAGAAATCACTGTAGTGCAGCACAGAGGGGTGGTAGAAACTCTGCTCTTGAATGTTTTCAAGATTTAGCAGGGCAAAACCACAAGTCATATGAATTAGGTGTTGGTGACAGTCCAGCTTCAGCAAGAAATTGGACTACATGGCCACCAGAGGTCCTTTTCAGCCAGGATTTTGGATTGATGAGCTGAGTGGCAGAATAGCCGAGGCAATCAAGTTTTTACCACTGTCACCTTGTCTGACAGTTGGCTCTCAAAAAGATTTTTAAAAAATGCCTTGGGACTGTGCAAGCCTGTCAGGTGAGGTTAACTTCCCCAGTTCTATTCCGTATCTGTAAAAGACACCCAGCAGATAGATCAAAATGGATTTATGGTATACTTTAAAGTACCTTGTCACGGTATTTTAATGTATTTCAGCTAATCTTTTTCTATCTAGAAGTTCCTAGGAGTACATTTTCCAGGGAGTTTTTTCCTTCCTGATTGCATTAAGTAGATGTTCACCTCACAATTGCCGTAAAAGATCAACACCACAGTTGCACGTGCAACTGTAAGAGCCCTTCTCTAGGTAGAAGTGCTGCGGAGTCGTAGCTCCATTACAGCTTAATTCTTCCTCAGTTTCTTTGTTGGGGCTTGAGCCAGTATCTTAAAAATTTCTCCAGTGGAATATTCTGAGATTCTTTGCCCTTAGTTGTCAGGTGTTAGCAAATTGTCCTTCCATTAGGAGTAAGGTTAGTGGGGTGCTTTCAGGCTGGGTTAGCTCCCATGTGTCTCTTCACTGCTGAGCAGAAGCTGATAGTCTGAAGCCATGCAGATCGGTTCATTAGTTCATGGTTCATGTTATTGTGAGGTGTAAGTGTTTCTTTATATAAGCTGAAGAACCATAGGAACCAAAAACCTGATAAAAGCTTGAGTTTCACCACTTAGTGAGAATGCAGCACTAGGATTTTTGAGCAAGTTTCTCAGGAATGTGTTCTGATAATAACTTCCAGATTAAACAGAGGAAGACTACAGTCTTAATAGCTTTTGCATAATTATATGCATCTATATGCCTTTGGCCAAATATTTTTTCCACTGCACATTGTTTACAGCAAATGTGGAGCAGGTTTTATTTTGTTCTAGATTTACACAACCTCAAGATAGAAAATACCTCCAGCATTATGGTATTTAGTGCAGTAATAGTAATTCAATACTAATTTAAATAGAAGAGTAACACTTTCATAGTGTTCTTGGGAACACTCAGTTCCTAATTCTTTTCTTTAAAGCATATAAAAAGTAAACCTAATCCTGCTACCTCTGAAAGGTATTTAAATATATACTAATATGTACTAGTATATAATAACACCTTCTGGTGTTGCAAAAATTATTAATGAAAATGTGTAATTTTTGAGAAACCCTGTTATTAATTTCGGTTCCAAATAATTGTCAGTCTTCTATCAAAGAGTCATCTGGATACTTTTCAGTCTGCAAGTATCTTGCAATATTTGCACTTGGACCTTGCAGTCCTTTTTATAAAATGTTTTTGTAGCACACTGCATCAAATTATTTTATATGAATATTAAAACAATAGATTTTGTCTAAAGTGGATCTGTAATGTAAGAAAGATACATAAGTGTACTCTTAAAACAAGCTATGTTCCACTTTTTTATTATTTTGTAGGAAAAATTATTAAAGACATCATTTTTTATAAGATACTTTGTCTTGTTAACAAATCTGTAGTTTTCTGGATAACTATTTTTTCTTATTCTTGAACATGCATGTGGCATGTTTGCTATTCCATAATCCAACTATACGAGGTATGAATTAGTACACTGTTTAAAACTCCTTTGGGCTACAGCTGCAATGTTGTAGGCAGTTTCTGGCATGGAAATTAGCCCTTCTTCTTTTCCATTTTGTCTATTAGGTTAGGAGTTTTGCTTACACCTTCCATAGTAATGATTTCCATTTTATGCTCATTTCCATAACATATTTTTCTGGTTCCTCTAGGTCCACATTTGTTGTGAATATTGTGTTCATTTAATCTTGGAACTGTTCCTTACTTACTTTCAACCTTAGTCCTGTGCTTACCATGTACCCAGTCTTCCTTGCGTTTTTTTTTTTTTTTTTAAATAGCCTTTGCCATTTGTTTAGTGAAGTCTAGCTGGTTATCTTTCATCTTTTCTGTGACTGGTGCAATCCTGACCTAGTTTCCAGTCACTGGAATGTCAGCAGGGCTCTTGATTTGTCAAGAATAAATTGAACTTGCTGTGTGTGAAATTAAAAACAAAAGCAAAACTGAAAAAGCTCTCACATTGAGAGTCCAGACTCTCAATTTTCCTTGAGCCACATTTTTACAGCAGTAGTGTGTAAAGGTTTTTGCTCGTTGGATCGTAAGTACATCTTCTGAGTCATGACTAAGAGTGCGCTCACATCACTGAAATTATTCAGTGGTAGTTGAGATGTGCATCAGTCTGTAAATATTCAAAGTAAACAGATGTATGCATCTCTGTAGGAATCTCTTCAGAGTCAAGTAGTTTATTGAACACTGGGAAGTTTCTCATACTCATGAAAAATAAAAGAAGCATGAACCAATCACAAGGCCTGTTAGTTGACGAAGGAGCTGGACACCCCTCGCCTTTTGTTTTCAGCATGAGGATCCCTTTACTGCTCCTTTTATAAACTTGGGGGGGAAAAGAAAGAAAAGAATATTGTATTTTCATCAAATGGCTTCAGTGAAGGAGCTTGGTTGTTGAGTGTACAGAAAGACAATATGGGCTGCAGTCCATCCTGTGTTTTGGTTTTGAGGTCTTGAATTTGGGTATATGGTCTGGGGGTGATTATAATGGTACTGGGTTGATGGATGGACTAGATAATCTTGAAGGTCTCTGCAAGTCTTGATGATTCTGTGATTGTGTTTCATAGAATCATACAGCAGTTTATGAAGGGTACTGCTACTTCAAGTTGTTGGTAGCTAGTGTTAAAGACAGCTCAGTGAGACCATCAAAATAGTCTCAAACTGCTAAAAAACCCAACATTTTGAGGTATCTTGCCTTTAACACTGTTCCTAATGCTTTGAAATCTAGTTGATATACTTAATTGAAAGTTTTAAATGTGTTCTTTGCTATATTGTTATGTTTTGTCAAGAGTAAAACAAGTATGTATTTGCATCTTTATATTCTGTTCTCTTTTACTAAATAGTGGCTGCTGCATGTGCAGTTTTATTAGGGAAAATCTTTTTGAATGAATGCCCTTAAAATCTACTCTTTTATCTTGTGTTTTTTAGCTCTTCAGTGGTGCCTTCTCTGCCCATTACTACTCTATCAGAACTATCCAGATGAAAGCTTCTCAATTCTTCTTTATTCAGCTTGTGCAAAGTCTTGATTAGATACAGACTTGCACTCTAATGAGTATTTTAAGTTGTCACAAATAAAGTAAAGCAGGAAAAAGTATTGCTGTAGTAAACTGCAGATACAGGCAATATTTGTCAATATCACAAGTCAGTAAGTCATGTTGAAGAGGGTATCAAAGTGATAAAACAAAATTTCTCTTTTAAGTTTTCCACAAATAACAAAGTGATTTCCCCTTTTTTAAGCAGATAGCATGAAAATTCAAAATAGCAACAACAGGACTGACTAACAGATTGAACAAAGGAGAGAATCAGCAAATAACAAAAAAAAAGTAAACATCAAAGGTAGACAGGATTTATGTAGGGAGCTAAATTGAATTGAGTACTGCAGTGTTTAGGCCTTTTAAAGGTTTCAGGATTTTTTTTTTTTTGTAATGGGAACTTTTAAAGACTGTGGCATTATGTTCCATTAAATTCAGGTTTCCAAATTGCACTGAAATATGCAGACTTCATAATGATAGAATGAAACATTGTGGAGTGTCTGGGTGGGGAAGGTTGCAAAGATGAAAGCAATGGGAATGGAATGAATTTTCTGTGGATTTGTTTGCAGAATACAAGTGCCAGAGGAATGTCATGCTTGGAATATCCTCACTGGTCTGTAAATGGGAGAGGGAGAAAAGGGTTTTAAAACTCTCTGATGTTTAAAACCGTGATTCAGAAATTAAAATTCCTGTTTGCCATTGACTATAACTTTATTTTAAAGCAGATGGCAAGAAGCAGAAGCAGAGCCAGGCACCTGTGACAGGACTGAGCATACCCCCCCAGCCCATGACTCGACCCCTGCAGCCTTTGCCACCATTGCAGCCAAGCCCTGTGCAGCAGCCAGGTGTGCCAACAAGTGGCCCTTCCCAGACTTCCATACATGTATTGCCTGCAGGTAACTTCATTTGACATCACTCTGTGAGTGCAATGGCTGCTGTTTTGCTTAAACTGGATTCCTGCATGTTCTACATCGTGCTGAGCTTTTAAAGTGAATATTCACAATGTCTGAGTCACTTCATAATCTTTGATTCTAGTCAGTTTTCCATAACATTTTTGTTTTTAAATTGGTGAAGTAAAAGGGAAAGATAGTAGTATTGATTTGGAAAGACTTCAGGATCAATTTAATTCCATAGAGAGGAAGAAATACTGCTAAGGATGGTCATGGAAAATATTAAATATACTGTTGTTGGTAAAAGTGAAGGAGAAGAAACCTGTAGCAATTGCCTTACTAAAAAATTGGGGAAGAACATTAGCAGGATCACTCTTACATCTGTGCCTGTGCACTTGGCAGTTAATTCTTTTGGCAGAATAAATGGCAAGCCTGACATTGAAGTTCCATCCCTAGTTCAGTATTACTTCATTTGTACTGTGATTGTGTTTTTCCCTTTCTTTCTAGCATAAAGAGACATAGATCCTCTTTTTTTCTATTTCTTTTATTCTTTTTCTGTGTGTGATTGTTGAAGATTAGTTGGCATTGAAATTGTCTTACGATGCTGTATTCTGCAGACTCTCTGATGGTGGGTTTTATATTCTCCACCGTTGTCCTTACATTCAGGACCTTTGTGGAGAGAGGGGGAAATACTGTATTTACCTCTTCTGTAAGGAAGCTGTATATGTATTGACATAGATGTTTCAGGTGAAAATGCTATTTGTTCAGGCTGTATTCACTTTTCTTGCATTACCCAAAGCAGACAGAGACCATTTTTACTTTACATGGCTCAGATGAGTCAGTTTTCCAAAGGAAATGTGTACTCTGGCATAGGCATATGGCTTCAAGTCATGGAATTCAGTTCTAAGTTGTGCTCTGTCTCTTTTTTCAGCTCCGACAACAGTGAATGTAAGCCATCGGCCCGTGGCTCAAGGTGCTCCCAAGCTTCCTATCCCAAGAACCCCTGCTAAACATCAGGTGGTCTATACCACTATTCCTGCACCACCAGCTCAGAATCCTGTAAGAGGAGCTGTCATGACAAGCCCAGGCTTAAGGCCAGTCACCCCACAGACTGGAGGTAGGGGATGATTCCTTTCCATGCACTTCTTACCATGACACAGCTTGGTATGTTCTATCTGATGCGTGTGGCATTTAGTTTTTTGACTTAGGCTTATTGTTTGGTCTTTTTACAAACCTGGTCCCAGTTAGAGAGGTTATGGAGGTTTTTTTCCAGCTTACAGACTTGAGAAAAATATCTGGCTACTAAGGAATTCTACCTTCCAGCTTTGTGAATGAAGAAAAATAGGATTTAAATCATCTCGGGCACTAGCTCTGCCAATTAAGCATCTGTGGTCGACATGCTCAATACTACCACAAGGTAGTGGAAGATAATGAGACAAGTGCCACTGTTCTGTAGAAAGATAGAGACCATTTTTCTATTATGGCAGAAGTTTAAAACAGATGTAGCACATCATGTTGGATTTCCTGTCTAAAAGTTACACTTGAATCAGGCATCCTAATGTAATTCCCTAACAATCTCTGTGCATAGCAAATTTCCTTACTTTCTCAAGGCCTGAAGAGGTGAAATTTCTCACCAGATTTATCAGATGTATTGATACGTTTGAGTTTCATTGACTAAAGATGTTGGCAACTTCCTCTTGACTTTGCAAACACGTACCTGATACCTTCTCCTAGCAGTAAATGCTTTTCTGAAATGAGTAGTAGATGTCAAAAATAAAAACCTCTAAGTTGAATGATAGTTTGTTTTATTACAAAGTGGTGGATTTTAACTGCCTTTTTTTACTCCCCACAATTTCTACATGATGGATATTTTAGCACTATTATGTTAAACATAAATTTCCCTGTTCAAGGGCACTGAGTATGAGCTTACTTTTGTGATGTCCAGGCAGTGATGCTGCTACTGATGTGTATTGGTTTATATTATCATTGCAACAGCCTTTAGTGCCAGCAGCAGATGCTTCTGGAATAAGATCTCTGCACTTTGTCTCTGAAAGATTGACTGTGAGAACCAATCCAAAGTGTGTTGCAAATTGCAGTTTTGTACTTCTGCCTCAAGTGAGCAGTATGCCCACCTAGAAATTATCCTACATTTGTATTTTGAATTGTGCTAAGGCATTTCTGACAATCTTCAGATTATTGTAATTTCCTGAGACAGAACTACAGCCATACTAAACCAACATATCTGATTGGATTCTCATAGATGAGAAGTAGCCAGCTCAGGTGACTGTTTATCCTACCGGAGTTTGCACAGCTTCATCAGCTTCTTAGATGCCAGTAGGAAAAAGATGTGAAGCACCTTCCTAGTGTTTAGCACTTCATAGTCAAAGCATTAATCTGTAGCACTCTGAGCTCCCTGCCTCGCACTCGCAGATCACACAGACTTCTGACTCTCATCCCATATGGATTGTAACTTGCTGAGTGTTTATAAAGAGAAGAAATTGCCATACAAGAGTTGTGGTTTCCTGATAACATGTTGCTCTGTGAGGTTGTCTTCCGGAGTATTAGATGCTGTAGTTGCACACAGTTGTGGAACTAGGAGGTGGTAGAGATTGCCCCAAATCTTGTATTTCTAGACAGAAATGGGCAACCCGTAACAATGAGCAAAAGCTTTGAGTTCATGGAACATACATGTTCCAACGGTGAATAGAAAAACTGTTACTGAAGAGAATTAGATGTAGTATAAAATGAATGAAAACTCGGTAGCTTGCAACAGTTTTGGATATTGACAAGGCTATAAAACTGCATAGTTTATTCCTGCCAGGCAGGTCAGTTTGCTGTGGGAATGACTGAAATGTTGATGCCTCTGAGTAACATAAATCCTGGAGTCTGTTCTGTGAGGGAGGACAAGCTTCTTGGACAGTGACTGAGCTGTTTTTGTTTTCAGTGCCATCCACAGCACAGCCTTCTGAATGGATAACATTGTGCTGCAGCAACATTTATCTTTTCCTTTCTGAATCCCAAAATGATGTAATTTGTCTTTTCCTACCTAAGCTCCCTCTATCTCCCACACCTCCCCTCCCCACCCGTTTTTTTCATGCTACAAAGTATTAAAACAACGTTCTGTCCCCTCTGCAAACACAAGCACTTGCTCTTCCTCACTTTTACAGTTTCAGGGGATGGGAGGTGATTTTGTTGTTGTGCAGTGCTGGGAGGAGTCTGTCTGAAATTTGGCTTCATCCAGATGAACCAAGGAGTAGGTCTCCCAGTGTTCTGTTTAGCTGCTTCTAAGTACTGAATGCTCAGAGTGTTCCTTGTGCTCCCTGCAGGTATGGCCGTACGAATGCCTCAGACCACCTACGTTGTGAACAACGGGCTGGCTCTGGGCTCAGGAGCTCCCCAGCTCACGGTGCACCACCGACCGCCGCAAGCGCACGCTGTGAGTGGGGCTCTGCCCTGGCCCGGTGCAGTGCGCAGCCTTGGCTCTGCACTGCCACCTCCCAGGCTGCTTCTCAGTGCAATGCCTTGTAGACACTTCTCAGTCAGTTCTCATGCGTGGCACCACCCAGTCACCTACAGCAACTCCTGCCCAGAATGGTAAAAGCTGGGCAATCTGTTAGCTCGCTCTGGCCTTCTTCAAATTATTAGGAGAACATATAGAAAAACAGTGCATGAATTGTCTGCAGGTGACTTGTGGAGTCAAGGGTACAGAAGAACTGCCACTAAAATGTTTAGTCATGGTTTGGCTATGAATTGGGTGACAAGTTTTTCAGTATAGCTGTTTGCAAAACAGGTAGTAGAATAAGGTAGTAGGTAAGATCCCCAAGGTTGCCAACTCCCAAATTCCAGAAGCTTTTAGTCAATGTTGAGGGTGATTACTTCTGCATCACCTAAAACCTCTTTCAGTAAAAAATTGAGTTTTCTCTGACTCATTTGATTTAATTTCAAATATGTTGCCTGCACACTCACTGTTGGGCAGTCACACTACTTACGGTGTCCTGAAGTGGTAAATATATTGCCAGGAAGCTGGATTACCGTCCTCTCAGTCTAGACACCATCTCCTTAATGCACTCTCCAGTGAGAAATAATGAGAATAAATGAAGCAAATGTCACACACGACACTTAAGATGCCAAAAACTACCCCAGATTCCAACTTATAAGGCCCCAGGCTGGAAGAATTACAAAATTTCATGCTCATTGTAACCACATTGCTAAATTCATCTTAACTAACTTAAATGAGAGACCGAGGACTGGTTTTGCAGTATAAAGAATAAATATCACTGGAGAGATGCCAGTGCCATTTGTGCCCTTATTTCAAAATTTTCTGGAAACTGAGGCTGAGCTTTTGTGATCAACTTAAGGTAATGGAATCCATATGGCACCATTACCCTTTTTCGTTTTGTGACTGAAAACCTGTCTGTTGTAAAGGTGATGAGTTGTCAGTTTAATGCCCTGCCTGAGGTGTGTTGGGTAATGTGGAAACAGCAGCTCAAAAGTAGATTGGCTCCAAGTCATAGTGAACCTGCCTGCTGAGTTACGGTAAAGGGCACAGTGTTCAGTCCATCCCCTCCTGGCTGGGAAGCAAAGGGGATATAGGGAAATAACTGTGGCAATGATCAGCTCTACAACCAGGGATTAATATGTGAATAACTTAGAACTTACGGCATCCTTGGTTCCACCCCTTCTCAGCATTTGCTGCTGCCCCCTTGCCCCTGCACACAGGACTGACAGTTGTCATGGCTTGTTGATTGAAGGCTCATTTGCTTCCAGTTGCGTGGGGAATGCTGAATTAAAGCCTCCTCCCATTGCTGTAGATTCTGACCTTTCCCTTTTTGCTCTTCCGCTGCTTAGGAGCCCCCGCGCCCCATCCATCCCGCCCCGCTTCCAGAGGCACCACAGCCGCCGCATCTGCCCCCCGAAGCTGCCAACACTTCTCCACCTCAAAAGCCACAGCTGAAGCTGGCCCGGGTACAGAGCCAGAACGGGATTGTGCTGTCATGGAGTGTGATGGAGGTGGACCGGAGCTGTGCCACCGTGGACAGTTACCACCTGTACGCCTACCACGAGGACCCCAGCGCCACGATGCCGTCGCAGTGGAAGAAGATCGGGGAGGTGAAGGCCCTGCCGCTGCCCATGGCCTGCACGCTGACACAGTTTGTGTCTGGCAGCAAATACTACTTTGCAGTGCGGGCTAAGGATGTCTATGGACGCTTTGGACCCTTCTGTGACCCCCAGTCCACAGATGTGATCTCTTCCCAGAGCAGTTAAACTAGAGGTCTTTGGACCCTTTAAACCTCTCCTGCTACCAAGAATTACCCCGGTTTTTGGGGGCTTGATCCCATGCATGTAATTCACCTTTATATCCACTCTCTGCAGGGTTATTTTGGACAGTTGTGTGATACACTACATGCATTCAGAACCAAAAGAAAAATAAAGTCTCACCTGCAGCAAGAGAGCCTGTTTTTTCTGGATAGTTCATGTCATGGGCCGTTTGAAAATTTTTTCTTTCCATGACATATGTTCCACCTAGATACCTACCGTCCTTTATCCAAGGACATGCTGAATTCCTGGGATTCTGCTTCAGAGTGGAAACAAAATAGTAAATTGCAGTTTGTCTGAAGCAGAACATACACATCCGTAACGTCTATCGAGACACCAACACGAGGGCAAGAACAGACCTGCTCTTGGCCCCCACCATTCTGTGAACAGGCTGTGGTGTGAAGGGTGATTCAAGGTCTCACTTTTTGTACTGGAGGCTTGAGTAGTCTGGTCTTACTTTACAAACTGTAATGAGCTCTCTGAGGGGAGGGAAGGGAACTTGAGTTTGGCCAGGAACTAGTATGTGTGTAAATTTGGAGGTGGTGGAAAAAAAATAATAAATCACCCCACAACCTCCTACCTCTTCTAAATAAGAAGGCTCCTCTATTTTCACCATCCTCCCCCACTTACCCTGGGAGCATTCCCAGATCAGATCTGAAACTGGATTGTAGAGACTGCATTCACACCTCTCTAGTTCAGACAAATTCTCTGCCCTTCCCCTCATCCATCCAGCCCTATTTTTTAGATTTATTTTGTGCCTTAAATAATAATTTCAGAAATAAAATGTAGCCAGATACCTTGTGGTGTTCTTTTATTTGCTTGGAGTTATTTTTCCCTTTACCTTTGTAATCTTTCATCAGTGCTTCTCATTTTCCAGGCCTGCAGTAATTACTATTTCTGTAAAGACCAGGAAGTGTAACATCTGCTGATGGTGGACTTGTTTTTATCTGCGGTATCATTCAACCCTTTCCTCACTGTAATTCTTGAGTAGTTGTTTTTGTCCTGTCAAGAATATTGAGTATACAGACATTATTTTCCACCAGAGCCTTTCCTTGTTCTTCTGGGAAAGCTGTGTGCTGCACTTCAGCCAAAGAAGAAACCCCTGCAGTGCGGCGCCATGAAAGCTTCTACTTGTTTGCACTCGTTTGGATGCCCAGTGAGTACAAAAAGAGGTGTTGGCTTCCCAGTCCACTTCTCTCTCCCATCACCTGCCTGCCTCTGCAGAAAGCCAATGCAGCTGAAGGAGTTTAGAAACTCTTTGAGACACTGGCCTAAACCTTGTGATGGCAAATGTTAATAGATGCTTTCATGATGCTTCTGAGGTGAGAAAAGGAATTGGTGCATCTGCCCCACTGTCGTTGGCATGTTAAACTTGCTGTTAGCAGAACAAAACTGTAATGCGCCTGGACAAGAAAGTAACTGTAAGGTTTTGATTTTGGCAATTTTCAGTTGCATTCCTGCCCAAGATTTTTTTTTTTTTTAAATCCACTTCACCATATAGCAAAGCAAGGTTGAAAGTGTCAGAGAAATTAAATCCCAAAACAGGGCTGGTGAAACATGCAAAGAGATGGGTTCTTTAGTTGTTCCTTTTGACAACTTCTACAGTGACAGAAATGGCACTATAGGCTTCTGTCTGGTTTACTGTCCTCCTTCATGTAGCTGGGAGCGTCACTTCTGTCGGATGAGTAATGAATATTCTCTGTATGGAAACTTGCATTTAAAGTATAGCATTTCTGTTGATTTGGATAAGCAAAAGTTCTGGCTAAATCCAGGTAGCTTCAGAGAAGGTTCATGCTGAGTTTCATGTATGAACTTGTCACCTTTCCTTTGAACCGCAGCTCTCCTGTGTTTCTGGTGCCAATAATCAAAAATGCCTTGAATTTTTCTGTGTTTAAGTAAATGTTTTGTTTGCCTGTTTCAAGGAATTGTTGTTTAGTTATGCATTTAGTCTGTTTATGGAAAGTTGGGTTCTTGTCAAGACAATTCTGTAGTAGAGATTAGAACAGTTCTTTCCAGTTGATGGCTGTCAAGACCTTGGACAATTTTTTTTATGTGTCTTTGAGGTGGTACCAAAGAGCCATTGGCCATATCAGTACTATGAGGTTATACAGTTTAAAAGTTAAAATAAACATGAGAATACAACCTAGAACTTATGCCACTTATTCAGTTGTGATTCCAGCCCAAACTATACATAAGGTTTGCTATAGCCTGTGCTTGCATTTAGATCTCCCTTGTACTTAGGTTTGTCTTATTTGGGATAGGCAGGGAGTGCGAGTCCTGCATTAGAATATTTTTCTCCAGTGGAGGTATTGTTAGGGATGGTCTGGCATTCCATTTGAAGGTTTTGCGGGGTGCATCTTCAGAGAAAGAAGACTGATATTTATTTACTAAAGATTAGTTCTTTACTGAACTGACTAAAAACTGGCTTCTGGGTTAATAGATCCGTTTCTGGTCTGTATGCAGTGATGGGATGGGATTTTCGAGGCTCTGTTGACCAAAGATATTGCAGCTCTGGGGTGAAAGATGACTTCCCTGATGTGTCATCCCAGCAGGACTATTAAAGTCCAATTTCAGTATCTTGAGCAAGTACTGGTGGAGAAGTGTGTGATAAAGCATGGCTTGACTTTGAGAGGCCTAGTTTGCTGTGCAGACCTTCAAGGGAGCTGGTCCCTAAATCACTGGTGCCCAAAGAGAGAATGATGCCATTTCTGTGAAATCACTGTCACTGTGGAGCAGATCTCTGCAGTGAGTACTCACCTCTTATGCTAACAGACAGGAGTAGTGCTTCATTCCTTACTCATGGTGCTTTTTCCCCATGTAGTTGGGTGGCTGGTGGTTTTTTCATCCTTTACCTCCCAGAAAGAATTAAGCTATTGAGAAACTAAGTTTCTGCTAGCAACAATCAATCAGAAACAATTTGTTTCATTTAGTAGACTTTATTTGAAAGTGTTAACCAAAATATTTGGAGATATTCAGTACAGGTCTGTTAACACTGCTTCTAAACTGGTCTCTTCATTAATGAAAAGTGGCAATTGCTGAAGCCTTCCAATAATCCACTT
The DNA here is from genome assembly GCA_013398175.1 of Climacteris rufus. NCBI lineage: Eukaryota > Metazoa > Chordata > Aves > Passeriformes > Climacteridae > Climacteris > Climacteris rufus. The sequence goes on from VZRZ01000777.1 coordinate 192,666, forward strand.
TTATATGTGCTAAATATGTCTATATGGCTTTTAAGTGGAAAAGTTGGTTTGGGTTTCTTCTCTGCACTTCATGCAAGTTTTTCTGTCTTTCTGGTGTAAAGTTGTTCCTGACTGTTTTGCTGCTGCCTTTGGGCACATGACATTTTAGCAGTAACACCTTGGATCGAGTTGCTTGTGTTTTAGCAAACACAGCACTGAGTCTACAGCTGTTTTCCATCCTCATTTACTTTCTGGTTTGTTTTAGGTTTGGGTTGTTTTCTCTGTGTGATACAAGGGCATCTGCATGTCCAGGTTGAAAGTAATTTTGAATTAGTTCATCTATTTGGAAAGGAGCCCTGCTGTGGAGTGCTGAGGGCAAAATGCTGTTCTGCATCGCTCCTGGTTACAGCTTCACTGGCCTTCTTTATTTTGCTGTATGTCTGAAAAAACTTTTTTGGATACAAAAAACTAAATTGTAGGAAGGGGCAGACTGCAGTGTACTGTGTCTGCAGTGGCAGCTTCAGAAAACAAGGATGCAGATCCCTCAGCCTGTCATTATTTCTTAAGTTGCTCTAACTTCCTAGGAGTAGCAGTTGATCTTAGACTTTGCTCCTTGGAATTGTTTGTGCTTGGCCATGTTAGATCACTGAGCACAAGCACTGAGACATGTATTCCCAAGGTTTTTAGCACAAGGCTGTGGTGTTCTCCATGTAAAATTAAGGAGTCTTTGCTTACTTTGAAAACAAAGGCAAAACCCCTCAGTCATCACTGAGACCACAACTGGGCTCAGCAGTAGGATCTGAACATCATTTTGTACTGTGACAGAAATAGTCACTTCAGCCCTTCCTTGATGCTGTTTTTCTTAAATGTACAGTAAATTAGACTCCGTATTATATGTAGGGATGGGTCATGACTGTTCCTACTCCCTAAACAGCCATTCCCCAGGATGAATATTGCATACACTGTACAAAATCAAGCTGTGATTCTGCCTTCTTATAAACTCTTTGAGTATTTTCTTTTAGTCAAAAATACCTATGCAGATATTTTAAAGATAAGCTTGATATATTAAATATATATTTTTTTAATTTGTTAATTTGGGTAGGGGTGGGCATTGTATGAAAACGCTAGAGGGAGAGGAGATCAAATGACACTAAGCCAGCCCTGCCATGCAAATGTATTCCCTTCCAAACACCTTCTGAGAGGAGGAGAAAAGAAATAGGATAGCTAGGAGAAAGCAAATCAATTAATTTTCCTTTTCATCCCTTTTAAGTTAAAAATGCATCTTTATTTTTCATTGTCATTATGCAGGCTGAGCATTCTTTTCTTCTCTTTTATATACATATACACATGCATATATATATATATTTGAAATGCTGTCTTAAATTAATGGGGTGTAGCTGTAAATAAGGTAGCTGGGTAGTAGCTGTTCAGGGATTCCTGTTCAGCTTTAGTAATTTATTGACTACTGGGAGTCAAATGTGCAAAATCCTTTGTTGGGAACCCCCAAATCTGATTTCTTGTTTTGTTTTGCAGTTGGATTTGTAAATACAAAAGAAAAAATGTAGGACTGATTTAATGTCCACTTTAAACTGGGCAGTTGCCAGCTTTCCCCATTTTTGTATGTACTGTAGATTAGTGTGTTTGTCTGTGGTAATTGTAGTGGGGTTTTTGTCTGACAAGCCTGAAATTTATACTTTGAAATAAACTACTGGGTTTTTAACATTTTGAGTCATCTGTGCTTAGTTCCTGACACCCCAAGAGGCATCTTTCAAAAAAGAGCCCAGAGCCTGCTCTTCCTCTTTAGAGGTGTTGGCACCTTGCTCAAGTAACATTGAGCAGCAAGGGTTTGGCTCTTGGTCATTCCCAGAAAGTCAACTGCACTGCCCAGCCCTCACAGAAGCAAAAAACAAAGGCAATGCTGCAACTTCCAGAAAGTCACCTTCCCTGCACTTCTGCAAAGCTTGCAGAGCTAGGCTCAAGTAACTTGCATCCTAGCATCGCCCCAGAGGGATCCTGGAATGAAAACCCAGGTGCTGGTGCTGCTCTTCTTCTCCAAGGTGCCAGGTTTGACCTCTGGAACAATGGTTGTTCTTTCAGCAAGAGCCTTTGGCCAAAGTGTCAGAGTTTTTCACAGCCCCCTTCAGCACGAGGGCCCCGAGCCTGCAGCAGCACTCCCAGCACACCCTGGGCCAGGGAGCAGCTGCTGTGCACAGCACTGAGGGCAGCACTCAGGGGTAATGAAGTCAGGATTAATAAAAAGGGTGTGTCAGTGCAGGGATCATGAGGATCTCTGCCCCCTTCTGGCTGATTCAAGGGTAGAAGCCAGGACCAGCACCTTGACAAATGTTGTGCAATGCATTTGGGTCCAGTAAATGGCTGGACTAGAAGGCAGTCTGGGAAAATCTGCCTCTCGGACCCAACTGTGCTGCCAAATTGTAGAGAACTCAAAGTGCTTAGACCGTGGAGTTACTGACATGTCTACCCTGAGTTAGTGCTGAGCCTGTACTTCAGGGGCATATAATTAATTTGTGATGGTAATAATTAGTTTCCTTGCAGTCACTAAAATTTGCTTCAAGTCACTGACCAGAAGATGATGGACTCTTGTGAAGTGATGGCCTCAGCACAATCCCACTTGAAAGTCCTGAGTTTCTCCAACTACTATTTAGACCAGAGTATAGATGCTGCATAGTTTAGAACCTGTGTTTTATCATCAAATACAGCACAACCACTCTGCTCAAGCAGTGCTGTAATTGCAGTTCATGCTGGAGTAAAGCAAAGTGAGTAAGTTAACATGCAGAACACTCAGTGTTTTGTTGCAGGGTGGCTGTGGCACACACTCCAGGGTAGGTCTGGAAAGATGTGCTACAGCCTCAGAGCAGAATGTACAAACAGCAAAGTCCATCTCTGCACACCACTGATGCTTCTTTATTAAGGAAACTGGAAAAAAACCCAGGAGCCAGCTGAGAAGCAAATCTGAGCCAGCAGCACAGCACCAGGACAGTGCCAAAGGAGTGCTGTTGGTTTCTCCCTGGGCAGTGCTGTGCAGCCTGGCCTGGGCAGGCACTGGTAAGACCTTGCATAGGTGTCTCCTGCTGCAGAGCAGTGGGTGCTGTGACAGATTGTGGCTCCTGGAAGAGCTGAGGCCATGCAGGGGATGAGCAGTACAGCCAGGAGCTGGGAGTTTGCTACTGGATTTCAGAAAAGAGAAATGATAAAGGAAGAGAAAGCTACTGATGATCCTGCTGGGAGATGTAATTTCCTCTCTTGCATTGCATTTCCTCTAGGCAGCGACTGAACAACAGGGTTTTTTCATTTTGGCAAGAGAGATTTATCACAATTCCATCTCTCTGTCTAACTCCCTCTTCAGCCAAACCTGGAAACCTGAAGTTAAAGACTCAGAAGCCACAGGACTTGGAAAAACCTGGAAGCACAGGTATGAAAAATGGGACAGCTTTTGCCACAAATCCTCTGCTTAGAGCATACCTTCCTTTTTTTTTTCCAAGTGGGATCTGCAGAAGGAAATAAGATATTCAAAGGGACCTTTAACCTTCACGCAGCCACGTGAGACTGAAACTGGCAGCTCTTCTCCACCTGCCTACAGGGCCATGCAGCCCTATCAAAGCCTTCTCCCTCTGCTCACTGATGCAGCCATGCAGGGAAGAGGAGCTGGACCCAGCTGCTGGGGTGCTGGCTGGCAGATCAACCCAAGCTGGCCTGCCAAAAAAGAAAGTGCATAGGACAGCACAGCAAGAGGAATGCAGTGGCCTTTAGCAGCACAACCATCAAAGGCAAAAACAAAGTCACGGTTTTGTGCAGGCTTGTATGGTCCTATTGATGTTAAATATTTACTTATAGAAAAGGATTCTTAAAAAAGTAGAGCTCTGTTTTCCCACAACTATGGGTTGGAGCACAAAGAGGGCATGCCTCAGGCTAGAAGGCTCAAGGTGGGAGAAAGGCAAAGCTCCCATTTCCATGCATATTTGGCATATCACGTGTGCTACACACTTCCACTTCCTGCAGGGGCAAGCATGTAGATGTGCCCCAGGTCAAGAACACTGTTCACCACAGCAATCTATTGGCAATTTTCTGGTCCCCAGGGACAAACTTTTAAACAATACTTCTCCATTTGTATTTTTATATAAAACTGCGAAAAAGCAGTAAATAGAACCTGCAATGTTCCTGTGTTGCCTAGGAGTGACAGTAAAGTCAAGGCATCCTCCAGTCCCTCTGTGCTTCCAGTTTCATACAAGCAGCTAGCTGATTCTTGGTCCTGTGCTTGCTGGCAGCTCAAATCCCTGCACTGCTCTTCATGACCCAGCTCCATTCCTTCTTTTAAGTGTGCTCCTTGATGCCTGTTGCAGCCTATTCAATCCAGATCAATTCAATCCAATCTGTTGCAAAAGCTCCACCACCACCTGGAGGAGGTCTCTGTGCACAGCATCTCCCACCTACCTCCTCCTATCTCAGCATTCAGTCCCTGCATGGATTTTTCATCCCCAACAACAGCTTTGCTGTAACTTCTGGTCTTCCTTGTCCCTTGGCAAAAACCAGCCTTACTGTGACAGCCAAATATTTACAGTAGAAACTCACCCATTTTGCAGTAACTCATCCCTTTCCCATCACACAAGCTAAACTCCAGAGGCTTGATTAAAACCCCACACTGCTCATCATTCTTCACCTTCATAACACAGGGCAGTGCTGTGCACTGTTTAGGTTGGACCATCAAGGACATGAGGAAAGAGCTGTTTATTTTGTTTTACTTAATTACACATATAACATCCAGCACAAAACAGCCCAGTGACTTCACTCCTCAGTGTAAACACAGGTAACTAGAAGTAATGTGCACAGCCCTTGCCCTCACAGCCATCTCATTGTCACATTCCCCTGCTGCAGCTGAGAGAGCAAAGACGTCACCCAGGAACTGCAGGGGCTGATCCATTCCAAGAGAGAGATCCCTTGTAAGAGATCCATTGCATCACACTCTGTCCTTGCAGCCTGGGGCAGGGGCATTTCCAAAAGCATCAGGCTGCTTTCCTTTACCCCTTTTACAGCCTGACATCGCCAGCTGCTTTGCCCACACAAAGGAAATCTTGCCATTGTCACTGAAAGCCGCATCCTGTAAACAACAGACTGATCTGCCCCGGAGAACACAGCCTTAACTTTCTCTGCCAGCAACATTCCTGGATGGGAAGCAACTTGCAGCACACTACTCCAACAAAAGACAGACATCAAGCCAGCACAGAGGTAAGGCCACCATGGCCCAAAGCAGCCACCTGGCTTGGCTGGCCCAGCCCTGGAGACAGGTCCCCTGTTGCTACTGGAGACAGATCACTCTCATTGGTGACATTGCTCCTCACTCCTGCTCTGGGAATGGCTGTGATGATGGCTCAGATCAACAGCGAGCTGTGCCACCTGCTTCCCCTCAATCCCAGCCAGAAGGGCCACCCAGACGGCTCAGAAGAAAGGAACATGCATTGGGCTGTACTGAAGCAGCCAATGTCAGTACAAAGTGCCTAGCAGGCAGGACACGGGAGAGCAGGTAAGGCACAGGGATGTGGACATCCAGGTCGATTTATTACACACAAGAAATAAAACTTCCATTAAAAAAAAATCCACGTGTAGATACCAATGCTGGTTTTACAGGATCGGCCTCATGGTGACAAAATCGAAGTCGTAGGACTCCGGCAGGCCCTGGTGCCGCGTGCGGTTGAAGCGGCTCCAGGTGAAGACGGGGAGGCCGCCCTGCACTGGAGGCCCATTGATGGCAGAGGCTGTGAAGGCTGCGGCCAGGCGGAAATCCGACACCTGCAATGAAGGACAGGAACTCGGGGCAGAAGGGCTGTGTGGGCTCTGGGAGGCAGCCACACGGTCCCCATGAACAGGAGGCTGAAGCTGTACAACAGCCACCTTCCTTGAGTGAGGTGAAGACTCATCTCCTGCTGTAAGGCTTTGAGGTTTAACTCCCGAACACCACAAGTTCCCACGGACATAGGTGTTTCACACACCTCCCTCTGTATCCTCTGCCACTGTGCCAGGACTGAGGTCAGGGACAGGAAATAAAACTGCAGAGAATTCCCCTGTGAGGATCTGCCCAAACACCGGGAGAGCATAAAAAGAGGGAACAGGCATGCCTGGCCATGCTTGCCCTAGTGCAGGGAAGCGTGGTACAGGTCTGACAGGAGCACAAACAGGCTGCAGCAAACATTCAGTAGATGTTGAAATGGAGGTAATTTACCTTGGAGTCATAGCAGCCTGCAGGCACTGGTAAAGAAGGATTCAGGTCTTCCCGGCAGCAAATGGTGTTGCAAGGATTGTGTTCAGCATAAGGATCACGCTGGTAGTCTGGGGTGAAATGTGGTGGGGAGGGAAGGAAGGAAGAAAAGAAAAGAAGTTAATCCCCTCACAAAAAGCTGATGCCAAATACTGGAGCCACGAACAGCTGCGTAAGTGCACTCTGTCACATTGCTCTTATGGTCCTCCCCAGGTACCAACTACAAGTCAGTGCTCAAGACAGGACATTAAGAAGACAAGCTCCTAATCCAAGACCATACAGCTATTTCTGCATCCCAGGGGCACCACTGCCAACCTCTAACCACAAACATCTGCAATTCCACATGGTGAAATTCCACATGATGAAAGCTTGTAAAAACTTTGTCAGGAGAGAAAAGCAGAAGAAAAAGGGAAGTGGCAGGTGGGGGGGAGGGGGGAAATGCAGCAATGAACGCCTTTGTTTTCCTGTTCTGGATTAAAGTAAGTGTCAAGGAGCAAAACCTTCAAACACCTGCTGCAGTAGCTGCGAGCCAGGAGGGGAAGGTGGACAAGCCTCAACATCTATGAGCATACTGCTACTCAGAGCCCAGACAGGAACAATACCCCACCCTGGGAGAGGCCTCCCAAACCTCAACCCCAGTAATCAGCAAGCTCCCTATAACTGGGAATAAAAATATAGCATCTAAAGCTATCTGTACTTTGAGATGGGTTTAGCCAGAAGTTAATGAAGCTGATTTTAATCCAGTTAAGGAGAACTCTATCAGGGGAAAACAGCAGAGCATTACCTCCTGTCCTGGTTTAATCCCAGTGGCAACAGAGTACCACACAACTGCTCTCCCACTTCCCTCCAAACCCCACCCCTCGAGGAGAATCAGAAGAAGATAAAACCCATGGGTTGGGGTAAGAACAGTTTAATAATTGAAATAAAGTTAATAATAATAAAATAATAAAAATGAAAAAGGAGACACACACACACATAGAGAGAGGGGAATATATCTCAAGAGAAGCAAGTATTTCACAATACAATTGCTCACCACCCGCTGACCAATGCCAAGCCCATCCATGAGCAGTGATCAGCCCCTTCCAGCCAATTCCCCCCAGTTTACACAATAAGGATGAGATTCTACAGTATGGAATATCCCTTTGGCCACTGTGGGTCAGATGTCCTGGCCCTGCTCTGCCAGATTCTTGTGCACCTGCTTGCTGGCAGAGCATGGGAAACTGAAAAGTCCTTGACTTACCAACAACTAAAACATTAGTGTAAACTATCAACATTATTCTCATACTAAATCCAAAAGAGAGTACTGTACTAACCACTAAGAAAATTATCCCAGCTGAAACCAGGATTCCTGCCAAAGATCATTTGCCTGAACATGGAGGAAGACCTCAAGTTTTACATTAAATTTCCTGGTCTGATCTCATCTAACTGTTGCTTAGGATTTAAGGCTTTCAAGATTGACCGACTGTAGATGTATTAGCTGATAGCAGTCCATGGAGTCTCTTGGAGTGTCAGAGGCATTCTGGAAAAGTCAAGCAGCGAGCCCAAGGGCCCTTGTTCCTGATAGAGCAATTTAAGCCCAGTTTCCTGGGCTTGTGTTATTTTTTTTGTTTTGTGTGTCCTCTGCATTTAGGGCAATATAACTGATCTGTATGTGAGGCTGCAGCTTCCCACTATAATCCGAGAAACAAAAGTAACACTGCTTATTAAGATCAGCCCCACAGTACACAAACACAGGTCTTACTGTTGTATCTCATGATGTACTTCATGCTTTCCAAGTTGGTCACCTTGCCCTGGTCTCGACGGAAGATTTTTGCTCTTGGAGCAAGCTCATAGGAGAAATCCATGCCGTACTTGACAACGTATGACGCATACCCACTGAGATTGTAAATCTTTTCATGGAAAGGGATATTGTAGGAAGGCCAGTAACCTGCCAGAGACAAACCCCAATCTGTTAATCACTTACAGAAGCTGGATGCTCTTGCTTATATCAGAAAAGAAAATAAACAATTTTCCGTGTTGCACTGCTTTAGCAGCATGTCAAGGAACAACACAGAAAACTGGTTTGAACACAGTAAGGCAACAGTCACTGGCAGGAGGGGTTGACTCCCAGTATAACACCACTGGAGACTGCAGGTTCCCAGGCAACCCGCCCCCAGACTTCCACCCTGAGGACTCATCCTGCAAAACAGCTGAGATCAGACTTGCAGGAGCCTGACACGGCGTGGCCACAGCCCTCTTGCAGAGGTTTCCCTGCTGAACCTTCAAGGACTTCAGGATCATTTACCTCCACCAAACTTCACAGTGAGGCTGGAAGTCACTCCATTTTTGCCCCCTTCCCATCTCACCAAAGCAGAGTAACACACCACGCTGAGACGCCAGGGATGGACTGACACACACAAACACACAGGACCACTCGGGGTGAGCAGGAGGCAGCACACACATGCCTTGTGCAGTAGGGGCTGCACACAGCAATAAAGGAAGATGGGGGGATAGCTGCATGTTTGCCAGTAGCTGCCTTTGAAGGTGAAGTGATTGACCAGCAGAGCAGAGCCCTGCTCTAACTTTTCCAAAAGCAAGTGTGAATTCTGCAGTTTTGTAAACTCTGAAGAACAAAGGATGCCAGGCAGAACTCCAGAGTAGAGTTTTAGGTAGGTCCTATAAAACTGCCTGAAACAAGACCACTGTAGAAAGCTCTTGTAAAGAGCCAGGAGACCTTCCAGGTCAAAATCTGGGTACAGGAAGTCCTAGAATAAATAACAATAGATACCTATACCTTAATGTTTAATTTTTTTATATTTTTTACACAGTGAGTATACAATATGAGCTAGTCCCAAGTGTAGCACACTTTCAAGTCCTCTCCAAAGGCACTAACATTCCCTGTTGTTCCTTCTCAAATCACACACATTAGGATTTAGCTTAGAGACTTACTATCTAGGCACTGGTAAACGCAGTGCTCCACATATTAACATCAGCCCAGCACAAGGTGAGGAGTCTGGTTCTAAGGTGGTCAAGAAAATGAACTGGAACTCACTGGCAGTGATACATGCAAATACAAACCAAACTTCCTGAAGGAGAGATACACAGACAGCATAAGCACTGGAACACTGCCTGAGCCAAGGCCTCACCAGCTTGGGTCTTGCCTAGGATAGGAAAGACGGGAATACCCTGTCTGCTGGCATTTGCTTACGTGACCTAGAGCCTACCTGAAGGAAATAGGTTGTGTACAGGCTGTGTTGTAATACAGGCATCCTCCAGAAATGAGCACACTTGCCAGCCTCTAAGGACGCAGGCCGGAGGATACGGATACCTCAGCTTCCAAACCAGCAGGGTTTAGTTGCGATTCAAAAAGGTGCTATTGTCTCACATGAACACAGTGACCCTTCTCCCACCTGGAAAAGCGCTTTGTTAAAATGGCTAAAACAGAGGAAGCTGTTGAAATTCTTCTCCAGCAAAAGCTCTTCTGTGTCTTGGGCTCTGCAAGACTGCAAATCTCACGCAGAGCGTGCAGCAGTCAACCTAAGCCAGGCTTTCACCCAAGGGCTGCTATAAGCCAGAGAGACCTGGCAGGGTGCACAGGGACAACAAAGTGACGAGAGGGTGTAAGGTTGAAAGGGGGGAGAGGGGAATGACATGAAGGCAGCAAAAATTCCCTGAATCTAAATGTCTTCCTCCTCTGCCTTGTTCAGAGCAAAAGATATCAGCAATACCCAGAGGTAGAGCAATGAGAATATTCCACATATGGCAGAAGACACTGAGATCCCAGGTTTTGCTCTGATGTGATGCTTTTGATATTGAAATCAATGTTCTACTCATTCATCATCAAGAAACATGAACTGCAGCTTACTCCTCCTTATTCCTTCACTGGAGAGAGTGTTACCCTCCCTCACCTCCCCTAAAGGATTCTTGAGTCTTCTTTGTCAACACAAAGCACCTGGACATCTTTGGCTGGAAAGGGGCATGTAAGAGAGATCTGGTTTTGAGAACTCATGTGCACTGGTCTACAAAACAAGATGACAGAAGCCATAAAGAAAAGAACTCCTTCAATTTTCAAACCTATATAAGGAAACCCTTCCTTTTTCCTCTGTACAAAGCTTACTACCTGCCTTTGCTCACCTGAGATTTCAGTTCTCATTCTCTGTTGTTTCTAGGTTTATGCTTGAAAGAGACTTAAAAAGCCAATGCTGGTGGCAAACTCGCTCTGACCAGACTAGAGCATCCTAGAGTGCATTATCTTTGGACACCAGCTACAAGGCAATGATGGAGTGTGCCAGGGTCAGCTATTCTACAAACACTTTAAACCAGCATTGCTCTTGAGAAAGATAAACTTCCTTCAACTGGGCTGTTCCAAGCACCTGGGAACAGGGCAGGGGCCTCGACGGGACTTGTATGGTGTCCTGCATGGCATGGAAGAGCCCAGATCTGCTGCTTACAGGAGCAGTATTGGCTTACAGCAGCACTTTAGCAGTGCTTACCTCACCCTGTGTGCTGAGGACTGTCCTCCTAATGTTTAAACTCACAGAGACCGACTACTCTGGTATCCAATACACACAAGATACATTCAGATATCCGGGGAAAGACATCCTGTAGGTGTGAAGTAATACGTAACCTCTATTACAATGCTGCCATCTTTGAGAACAGAGCAGCTACAAGATCTCAGAGGGAAGAAGTGGTCCCAAACCCATGAGTTTTGCTCAGTCCTGTGGGGAATGCCACACAGCTGCTCCAACATCACTGCTGAAAAGGAACTCAGGATACCTTGCCACGCCTGGCCACACTGCCACAATGTGGTGGCAATGTTTCAAGTGCCAGAGCTAGAGGGTCTCTATCAGTTTCTTTGCACCCCACTACACAACACAGGACTGAGAAGCCCAAGACAAAGGAGACAAAAGAGCCAGAGGTGCACAAGGGAGAGACATGGAAATTTTCCAAATTATCAAAAAGAAGTATCTTATAAAACCACACTGACAATGTGGCAATGCCTAGAAAAAGCCAGAACTTTCCCAGAAGTTAGACACAATGAAAAATTTCAAAGGGAAGCAACCCCAGCTGCTAACAAAAATAAATTTCCTGTTGTTTTGATGATGAGCAATTCACCAGTTTATCCCCTCAGCATGTGATGAGAGGAGGGAGCAAAAAGCACCAGACACACTTAAGGCTCAGGCTTTTTCTTGCTGACATAAGTGTCTAGCAAACATTTGTGAATTAAACCTGACAGCGAGTGTTTTGTTTCACCAAGATTTTTGGTTTTTTTCCATCAAGTTGCTGCTAGTCTTGCTATGGAATTAAAGAACCTTTTAAAGAACAAATCCAATTTTTAAAACAGAGGTACAGAAAAGTTCAGGGGATGAATCTAACTAACCCAGAACTTCTTTTGTATCCAAAAGCTCATCTTCTTGCAGGGTGACCCACTCAACAACCATTTCAAGTTGCCCACAGCATTACAGTTATTTAGCACTGCTCCAAATAAATCTCATTTTTCCTCATGGGTCTTTAAGAAAGGGAAAAATAATACCAGAAAAAAGGCAAGGAGGGAAGCAAACAAGAAGACAAAGTCTATTTTTCCTTCCTCTGCTTCTAAGAGACACAGATGCTCACCGCATTGCTGCAGCAGCATACAGGATAAATGAGTACATCACAATAGACCCAGCAACAGAGGGATGCTCACACAAACCTTTCTGAGGGTTGCTCACACACAAAGCTTTCATACTTTTAGCTCAGCACTAGTATTCAACAAACCTTTTGCTGGTACAAAGCACAATTCTCAGCTGGCATAAAGAGATGTTTTTCCTAAGTCAGTAACTACTATAGGAGCTCCTACCTTTCCGGAGAACATTTGTTTGATCCGAATACTCTACAAGAGTTGGGATCTGCTCAACAATGTACAATGCACCATCATCAAGGCTCCTCTGCAGCTTGACCTTCTTCAGGTCTAGAACCATGTACTGATTGTTGTAGGTCCCTGGGTACGAGAGCAAAGAAAGAGTTATATGTGCTGCCAGGGGAAGGAAACGAGTACAAGGGGTAGAAGGAACGCATCTTTTCTCCTAAGATGCATACGAAGGTGTACTTACCAGAGTTGCACTTTGAGAATGTCTCTGCCCAAGTTTTGCCATCATTTGCCATCATGTTGGCAATGCGGACCCTCTGCCAAGCTAACAAGGATTCAGGCACCACTTGCTTAATGAGGGTTTGGTTGTAAACACTGTTGGTAGTCTGCAACATTACCAAGCCGCTGCCCAGTATGTAAAAGTCATCCAGGGACACCAAAAAGCCTTAAACAGCAATAACACAAAATTTGTTATCTTTGTGAGCCTTTGATATACTCATAGAACAGAACAGAGACAAGCTATGAGGATATGAATGAGGCAACACATGTGTGTGAAATCAAACTACAAAGATTAAAGATGAGGCGGTAACTTCTGCAAGAGCTTTAGGCCCACCCGTCAACACAGTTTGAAATGAGAAACTGTCACGCTTTCAAGATGCCTAATTCTTTGTCTAGAGCACTTGCTTCATGTTTGCATGCCAAGCTTGGAAGCTTCTCCATAAGTCAACCTATGTCTTATTCTTATGCTGAGGATTACATACTCTAAATGCTCATTGAGTGTTCATTTCCAACAAAGAAATTAACTAAAAAAAATTTAAATTCAACAATGAAAACCAAAGCAAAGTACCAACTCCACAAAGATATTTTCATCAACCAGTTTCAGTTTTAGATTTTTATTCTGTAACAATAGAAATTAATTTAAATTTAAAATTCTTTAATTTGAATGAATCCCTTTAAATTAATCTCTTCTGTATTAAATCCAGCCGAGCAGAAAAATCTTCTTTCTAGTTTAATCTTTTCCAGTCTAACTATTCTTAAAAACATCTCCAAGAAACGGGCATCTCTTAAATCATAAACCACATCCTGTATATGAGGAGAAGCTCTACCTACTCCTCTTTCTGACATGCTGGGGTTTCTTACAACCAGCTCTGCAAAGTCAATACAGTGATGGATCTCTGGGCAGGATTCCCTTTCAGGTTACATGCCAACAGAAGTACTCGGTCCAGCTGCAGATCCTTTGCCAGGAGGTGACATACAGAGCCACAAAGGTCAGCTATGCCTTGGATAGCATGGGGACTGCTTGTAAAGCAGAAATAACTGGACTTTTAGATTACTCAGCAGATATATGGCTGCCAGGTTGGAGAAGAAAGGTTATTAACAGAGGTCTGGATGGGGAAGTTATCCAGAATGTAGACTCTTGTTAAAAAGTTTTTAATAGTATCAGTCTTCAAAGAGTACAAAATGCTAAAATGCTGTGCAACACCATAATAGTTGAGTTCCTCTATGAAATCTTCTACAGCAAGCTTTAGTAATGCACTCCAGAAACAAAGGTCAGCAACCTGTGACAGCAAGAAAGACAACCCAGCTGTGCCTCCTATTCCTGAGCTTTCATCAAAAGGCAAGATCACCTTCAAGGAAAAATAATGTTTCAGGGCTCTATTTCAGCAAAATTTTTTGAAAGCAGCAAGTTCTCAAATCAACAGATCCAGAACAGATCTAGGAAAATACACTTTGTGGTCACCTGTTCTCTATAATCACCTGTTCTCCATAAATATATCAGTATAGAACAGACAGAGCACCCTGGCAGCTGATAATTCACTCACGGAGAGAGAGTCAATAAATTATGTACATCAACAGCAGAGATGTCTCTCAAATACATAAGGACAAGAGAAACACCCTAAACCTGGCTCTGCCAGTCTATTTTATACAAAGACATGGGATACTCCAGCAACCCACTGTTGTATAACAAGCTAAGTGCTTGCCCAAACAGAGACAATAAATGAAATTGTTAAAAAATTGTGATGTGAATTGAGCATCAATTCCTATGTGGGTGACAATGCCAAGTGCCCTACTTCAAAACACACCAAGTAATTTTTTTCTTCAATTTCAATCAACAGCTGAGATAAAACAGAAAACTTGACTCAAAGCAAGTGCCAACACAAGGAATTATGCTGAAGGTTGAACTGTGTAGTTCAAATTGCAAAGCTCAGCTAAGCTGAAAAGAAGGGGATTTCCTTCTGGGCCTTAGTATTTACCAAGTTTTATCCTGCAAAATTTTATAACACAACATGCCCTCCCTGATACCCCATTACTAAGCCTAATTCTTCCAAGATGGCATAAACCGTTTTGATTTAAGGCACCCACACCCCTGAAACAAGGGGAAGCTAAAACACAAGAAATGGGTTTACCCAAGGTAAAGACATTCACAAAAATAAAAGCTGGGTAGAGAAGTCTAGAGGTATCAGCAGATATTTGATGTCCTCTTGCACCATTGTTCTCTTTTTAAGTGTGTATGAGAATCTGTTGTAACTGAAAGTGTTACCTCACTATACACTTCTATTTTTTTCTGTAAAACTTCTCTGTAAAACCACCCTCCATTTTTGTCAGCAACACTCAGCCAATTTTTATTTCTTTTTTTTAACCCCTCCCTTCAATGAACCTGACATCTCCTACATAAAACAAGCAAAAGTACTTCTGATTGCATCTTCTGGATTTGAGCGATTTAAATTCAGTTTCCAATCACCACTGGAAAACTGAAGTTTCCAGAGTATGGAGTTTCATTCATCATGACATTAATCAGCCAAGCAAAGCAAAGTATTTTTTGCAATCTGAGCCACAGTGTTCTCCAGAAAGTCAGCACATCAAAGAGCATGTGGGTGGCAGCACGTTCCTGGCTGCTATTGTTCCTAAAAATGTAGACTGTTGCTTTCTGAACCAGATGGCATCAGCTTTTTTGGGGTTTTAAAAGGTCATCGTGTTCATTCAAGAGCAGAAAGTGTCAGCATTACAGGCTGGAAGTCAAAGCCATGAGGTCTAGCTCACCTCACTGGGATAGGAATAGCTCCTGGCTGAGATGCCCAATGCCCAAGTGTGTATAAACACACTCGAATATGGGAAAGTTGAGGTATTCTCTGGATTAGCAGAGAATCAGCAGCTGCTTCTCATGGAAAGACTGAACACCCATCAGCTGCGTTCCACTTGCACACCTCTCCTAAGCACTGAGAAATAGCACATCCCACACCATAGCTCTGGTCTCTCATCTCCACAGTTCACCACACACTTTCCTTTGCTTCCCTCCAGGTTTTAAACAGATGTTGGAAGAAGCAAGGAAGCAAGAAATGGTCTGGCAATACTTCATGAGCAAGCTGGTCCCCCAAGAACAAGGGCTACCATGCTTTTCATGCTACGTTCCTCCCAGCTGTTGCCCAAGCTGTGTGGAAGGATAATGCTGCATGAACACCAAATTACTTCAAAGCAAGGGACACAAATGACTTCTCTCTCCTGTCTTAGCAGCACACGTACAGCCATCCATCAAGACAACTTGTGCCATCTTTCTTCCATGTCATGGCCTAGCTCAGCCAAGGAAGATCCCAATAGCAGACCCAAGGAGCAAAGGTAACAGCAGAATTCTTCTCAGCTGTTTTGTTTAAACTGCTAACATCAATTTCACATACTTTAGTAGACCGTGGCTCAGCCCAGAGAGGTAGTTTACCACCCAAACCAGAGTGCTTGGTCAAAATCATACATTTCCATTCTTAAATGGAGTTCAAAACTTACTGTTCAAGAAGAGCTCCATCTAAATGGATGGAAATCCTGGAAGCTGCAACCTCCCTGCTATCCAAGGAAAATTGCAAATTTTATCAGTTAATATGGCTCAATTCTTTGAATGCCTCAATGGGCAGTGTAAAGAAGTGACTGGTGGGGCAGAGGGAGGAGAGGTGCAGCTTTTTCTCTGATCTCTTACTGCATATGTGGTGCAAAACACAGCACCTACCTTGTCTCTCCCATCATATTTCTTACTCCCTCAGATGAGCACAGCATCACCCAATAGTGTGTGAGCAACAGTAACATTTTCTGTACAATTTAAGATCTCTCTGCTATGCAGGTTCACCAGCCACATGCAGTATTTACGTCCAGAGCTTGAGGAAGACACTGAAGCTCAAGCTTTCAGCTCAGAGACATTCCTCCTTTCCAAAGGTTCACAGAACTGTCCCACGTGCAGCTCTGCACAGATGAAGACTATGAGCAGAGTTCAAGAGAGGATTAAGGTGGTTTAGTGTGGAAATGAGCAGAAGTGAAGAAATCATTCTGCAAAAACAGAGATTACAATTCCCATTAATTCCCACTTGACTGTGCCTCTGCAGCACTACTGCTGCTCTGCAGGGGAGAAAGCAGCAAAGAGAAGATATGCTCCTAACAATGGACATTTGACATGGTGGCAGGAACACGGATAACTGCTGGGGAAGCTGGGATGGACTCTCTAATTCCTGCCTGTCCTCCCACCTGCTCAGTCACAACATCAGCAAGGAAGCACAAGGCCCTCCAGCTGTACCACAGTGCACACCCTGACACACCATGGTTAGTCAATAGCCTCAGAACCTCTAAACTGAGTCATAGCAAATACTAATTCTTGCAGTCTAGTAGCCTGTCTTTTGAAATTCAGTTAATAAAGAAATAATAAGGATAATTTTACTCTGTGACCCCAGGAGAAATCATGGATTTGGCACATTCCTTCTCAGAAGGCAAATGACTCCATAACTTTTTCTGACACACCTTTTGGACAGCAGGATAGTTTTACTTTATATTCAATCTACTGGATGACAGGAATCTTTGAATAACTCAGTAAAGTGTCACTGAAGGCCTGGAAGGACATCTGTCTTTTAATGTCCTTTCTTTCCTCCAAAAGTCAGTACTTCTATATTCATTAGGATCATGTTACTATTCAAGAGAGCGTATTAGGCTGGCCTTTCTTACTGGTTCTTGGTGTCTATCAGGACAGAGAGTAAGAGCAGGAACATTTATGCAGGGAGACATTACAATTGTCAAGTTGAACCCGGGCCAGGACCTGCAGATTCCAGAGTCAGATGCTCTGAAAATATCATCTCTCATCATAACATGGAGCAAAGGAATTCGGCAGTTCCCTCCTTCCCACGTGATGTCCCTAGAGCATTACTAGGCCAGTGCTTTTACTGCTTACTCATCCCATGGAAAACTGCAAATCTGTGAACTACACCCACAGCTAATGCAATTTGCTGCAGTCAATGGACCGTGCTTGTCTAGAGCTTGTGATAGCACCCTGTAATCAGGCAGCCAGTGAGCACACTTCACACACCACAGGCCCCTCAGACTTCACTGTAGCCACGGGAACTATGTTTTCCAACAGTTCTCACTCAGTTTTGCTGGTTGAAGTACACCTTTCCACCTCACTATGTCAGAGTCTACATGGCAAAAGGAAGCTTTAAAATAAGCCATCTCTGCAGACCTCAACAGTCTCAGAGAAGCATATTGGGATTTTGTACGTCAATGAACAGACCCCAACCATTTCAGCAAAGCAGTAGCTGATTTTCAGGTATCATGATACACAGTATGCTTTATCAGTCTCAAGAAAACAGAGTATTTCTATTTCACTTTCTACAAATAATCCACAAAAGGAACAATCCAAAGATGCCACCCCAGACACCCACTAAAAACAAAATAATAAATGCTCTGTGCGGCTGATCTTGATCCCCAGTTTTGAATCTGCAGCACAATGCAAAACACAACAGTTGCTAAACAGAGCCACATTGTTGTGAAGGGTAGTACTATCCTCAGTATTTATGCTGAGAGATATGAGAGCCAGAATAACCTTATAAACATTCAGGTGACGAACAGAGCTAAGAAACCTTTCTTTTCTACCAATTTACATAGGTTTGGCAAAATTCTTTGCAACAAGCAAGCGAAATTCCTCCAAGGCAATCGCAGATAGCCCAAGCTCTTCAAAGACTGTACACTCAACAGACATTGGCCAGAATACCTGTGTCCCTTCCTCAATTCAAAAATTTGTTGTCAGAAAATATTACATTCCTGAGGAGGGTCACTACCCCACAGAAAAAAGCTTGTTTTCCATGTGAAATTAACACAACTGCTTTTCAAAACAGTTTTCCAGTCACAGTCTCAGGAGTCCCTGTCATGAAGGCAAGGGATCTTGCCTTTGTAGTAAGGCACTGTAACTCAGCAAAGCACATTTTGAAATCATCAACCAACAAAATCTCATCAGAATGAGATAGCCTCCTATGGTACATACTTCACTTTAAAAGATTTATGAAGATTCTTGAGTGTTTGGGTACTTTTGAATTTGAAACTTCACCTTAAAAAACTTATGCAATGCTAACTCTAAGAGAGAGTTACAGATTTCCTTTGGTTTTTCATGTTCACATTTCTTGGTGGTATTCTAGCAAGAGCACATATTTTACCACTGAAACATACTTGCTGGCAATTTTTAACGTTTGGCCTAATCTTCCCAAGAGAAACTTTAAATATTCTGGCTGGCTATATTACCAGCACACTAAATAAGCATTAAAAAATACTCCCCTCTGCAACAACTTATAGAGAAGCTGGAAGAGAAAGATGTGGGAGGGAAAAAAAAAACCAACAAAACAACGAAATGCTTCAGAACCCAACATCAAAGAAGCGGATACACTTTCCAACAGCGAGTGTTCAATACTCAGTAATAATCCCATTACAGCAGGACTCATGTCACAGTGGTAAACAGAAGGGTTCAAAATCGTTATTACTAAACATGTGAAGGCTATAGGCAAGGTGAGGAGTTCAACAGCTGAGATGACTGCAGACTACATAAGCAGAATTCAAACCAGCATGTTTGTGCCAGAGGTAAAATATTTAACTAGTACTATCCAGAGCACTGAAGGAGATTAATCAACAGCAGAAGACAACGATGACAATATTGTGTTCAAGACAGAAAACTGAACATGGCATTTCGTCCTTTTGGTGGCTGAAAGTTTTAAGGTAGATTGAAGCCAGTGCTTGTTGAGTTATCATCCTTTTCACAGACAAGACAGCTGCAAGACTGTTTTGCCACAAGTAAGGTGGTCCATGCCAAATTGAATATCTACATTGTTTTGGTTTTCTTCACCTTACCTGGGTAACTGCTGAATGAGAGACGGCTGGTGCTGGTGTATGGATCAACTATATTGAAGTTCCAATGCTTATATATTCTCAGTGTGGCTGCATAAGTAAACCAGCTGGAATGGGCAAAATATATATTCTCATATCCAGGTAGAACCTGGAAAACAGAAGCATAAAGATGAATAATTTCAGACCCCACTATATTCTGCATTTTTACTACTTAATACTAGGTAAATGTTTCAATGAATGTTTCTCAGTTTAAGGTGAATACTGTTGCTTTGCAATACACAGAGCCTCCATATGCTGATTAAATCCTTGATAATTTTAACTGAAAAATGTAATTGCCACCATGATGTTTCAGTCACTTTTCTTAAAAATGTGGGTGTTTTTTCTGTCATTACTCCCACTGGAACACCATTCTAGGGTATCACTATTAAGATAAAACATCAGCCACATGCACCTATTTTTTTTAATGTTAGCACTGTCCTTTCCTTTAAGCAATCCTTTCCTCTTTCTCCCTGCTTATTTGCCCAATGTATTTGTAGTCATTCACAATACCCCTTTCAGACTTCACTTTTCTAGGTGAAATGAATTACTCTCTCTCAATCTCCTCTCCGTGGTAGTTCCAAATTTCCTAGTAATTCTAGTAGCTTATCACCATCCATCTCTGTGGTTTGGTTTGGTCTGGTCTTTTCCCTCCCCTTGAACACAAGTGAGAAAAACTGGACTCAAAACTCTATGGAGGCACAAATGACAACTGCATAAATGCATCTTGATCATCGACAGAAGTCTCTTTATGTACACACAGCATGAACAGGGAGGACTCCAGAAATGTAGATTCGTGACACTGCAAATTAAGACAGTCATGGGAGATTAAGTTTTGGTGCTCACCTTGATCAGTGCAGAGCAGTGTCCCATGTCCCACTGGTATCTCCCGTGGCTTCCTGGCTCCTGGCATTGTCCACCCCGTGCAGAATAATCAAATAACGCAGGAATGAGGTCCAACAGGTCTCCAACTGCATTCAGAAACTGGACATCAAAGTTGCTCAGTGGCTGAGGAAAAAAGACAAAGAGAGACCACAAAAAACACTTTGAGACAGAGAAGCATCATGACAGTCTTAGTGGTTAGAATTTTTCTTTTGCTCTCAAAGGAAGTTCTTGTGTGGTCTATGAAATGCCTACTGATAAGGCCCAGATGCTCACATTCAGTACGGTACCAGACACCCAGGAAACTTTCAGGGTCTGGCCCTTGTAGTGGCATTACCAATGCTATGATATCTAAGGAAAAAAGAAGACATAATCGTAACTTATGAGACCTCATTGCGTGTTTGCAAGCATTATACCAATCAATCTGCTGTAACTGGTGCACTGAGGTAAGAGTAAGAACTAATGTTTTTCTTTGTTTATCTAGATGCCTTTGAAAAGGCTACACTAACACTCTTGGGGGTTCTCAGATTGTTAGAAACATTGCAATCTAGGACATCCTCAGGACAGAGGAAGAAGAAACAAATGAGGGAAGTAAGACATGTTAACAATGACAATCATGTCAAACTACCTGAGGAAAGAAAGTCAGTCAAAGGGGACTCTATGTGCTTTTCAAAACTCCTTATGCTTGGAGCAGCCAGGGTTAACAGGGTTAACTACACCCAGCTGGTTGTGCAACGTGCTCTTTAGAACCTCCTCTTACTTCACCTCTTCAGAAATAAGAGCTTAATAGTGGTTTAACCTCAACCTTCAAATACCGTTTTCTAAATCTTTCCTGTTCTTACTTTCACCATGCCTTTAGTTAAGGCAAGGATTAAGGAAAAAGAAGTCAGAACACACATCACTGTAGGACTGTGAATAGTAATTTTAGAATGGCACATAATCATATAGCAAACAAACATGGCTTGCAATATAAATCACTGTTATCAAACCATATAGCTGACCTCTCCACAAACCCCAATAAAGAGGGACAAGGGAAAATTAAACAGCATCAAATCCATTTACTTTTTATTCAGAGGGCTGAATTCTGTGTTATCCATCTGCTGTTTTGGC
Organism: Climacteris rufus; assembly: GCA_013398175.1. Classification (NCBI taxonomy): domain Eukaryota; kingdom Metazoa; phylum Chordata; class Aves; order Passeriformes; family Climacteridae; genus Climacteris; species Climacteris rufus. Next base: position 213,905 of record VZRZ01000777.1, read on the forward strand.
AGAAAGAATAACCAACAGGAAAACCAGAAATAACGTAAACTCCAGTGCATGTATCCCAGGGGAAGGAATTAAACCTTCCCACAATGCTTACCAAGACAAGCAAGAGAAATAAGCAATTCTGACAACTAAAGCATTTGTGGCAGAAGGCCCCAATAGTAGCTATAGTTTGAAGAAGAAATCCAAAACAAACTTTGATGTATGTTACGTTGCTTTAATTCACTGTGTTTTTGTTGTAAGATTCCAAACAGGGAGCAACATCAAGAGATATGTCTTTGGATGGTTTAAGCAACTTAGAGGTATAAATCATTTACAAACCAGTCAACTTCTATCTCAGTGGAATCCACGTAAAAAGACTTGGCACTGTTTTACCACCATTTTCCCTATCCAGCTGCACTGAAAACCCACCACACAATGAAAAGAAGCTGTTTTCCTAGATCTGATTCACACAGGCATTAATGTACAGTACCACCAGGAAAGGAATAAACTGGCTCGCACGAGACTGCTCAGACAGCCCCAGGACTTTTTAATGGTCCTTGACATCCATTTGCTACCACTCTATATTCTCCTTCATAAAACCTGCCTTCATTGTAACATCGACAGGTAGCTACATTGATACTGCCGCAGCACCAGTCAGAATTGCCTGTATAGTTTTTAGACATTTCACATTTCTCTGCTTTCTTACAGTCACTTCAAGGCAAAGCTTCTGTAACTATTAGGAAGTCTGTTCAAGTTAGAACAAAAGTGCCAAGCAAGGAGGCTTTCAGAATGACAGGCACAGAAAGGTGCCCAGAGAGCATGAGGAAAGACCCACTCAAACAAAGTACAGGTTATGCAAATTCCTAAGGCACTGGGCGAGATTAGGTTGCCAGCTGCCAAAACCAGCCAAAACATCAGGGAAGCAAAAGAGGGATTAAGTTGTTAAGCAGCCACTCGGGTTCTGTTTTCATCCCCCTTTGGAGGGCCAAGCAAATTTTGTTCCAGTTTATTTCCAAAAATTCATTACTCTCTTTCAATAAACCTGGTTTTGTGTTTAAAACTGTCTGATGTGATATTACACAAGCACAGTGCACCGAGCTTCTCTTAAGTCCCAATAAAATATTGCATTCAAACAGAACACACAGGAATCTGCAACGCAGGCCAAATCTGGGATTTTAGGAGTGGTCTGAGGCATCTGCCACAGAGGCAGAGAGCCCCAGTTTTGGAAAAAAATCATTTCCAGGATATAAGAAGAAATCTTCTCTATGAGGAGTTAATATGCGTCTATTAGCAAAAATTAGACCCAAAAACCAATGCATCATAAGGGCATAATAAAGGGCATGTTACAATCTTTTGTAATCATCTTCTCCCATCTCACACAGCAATGCCAGGAAAAATCCTTGTGTACATGGTTTACATCCTGAAGAGTGAATGAATGACCTAAATTGACAAAGCCACAAGGGCAAAAGTCCTTTTGGTAGAATGTGTGGCTCCTCTAGGGTACTGTGCTGAACGAAAAACAGAAAATCAATTTCAGTTTGAGTTACATCAGTGGTAGGGAGAAATAAACTTATAAAGGGCAGCAGATAGGAGAAAACCAGCCTTAAGGACTTATTTACTTGGGACATTAAAATAGGCAAGTTATTCTGTAACAATTGTTTTCTAGTAACTTTTCCAAGCCTGAGCATTTTCAATACAAACTAAGGCAGTGCAAATAGAGAGCTGTCCTGGAGTCATTGTAGTATTTAAAAGTCTGACACCTCCTTATTCAAGAGTAATAGTCCTGTGAGACAAGCCCAAGATTAATCACAGCGTTGGTAGAGCATTAGGCAGATGAAAAGGCTTTATGTTCGAGTGCCCCTCCTTCAGAAATTGTCTTGACAAAAGGGTTGGGTTTGTTTACTGGATACAAAATGTTGCTAAACCAGATGGAATAATGTCACACTTTAACATGAAGATGTATTCAAATTTTGACATCACTCTTAATGATGCCTGTAAATATCAAATTCAAAATACAGAAGTTTACAATGTACACTGCCTTCTTGCAGGTCTTAATGGAAGCACCTACCTAAAGCAGTCCTCAGGAAGACAGACTCCAGGCAATAAAAATCAAAGTTTAGAACTGTACACTACAAAACTTTGCTTCATAAAGAATAAAAAAAATATGTACTAGTACTACTATCAAACCGTTCAATGTCCAAATTTTCTTCCTGCAGTAAGACTCATTTACTTGTGGCAGTCACAGTGGTTCTACAATACCCAGTGAAGTAGATTTGAAGATTCAGGGAGAGCAGAAAAATTGAACATTTCAGTGTGACTTGTGTGCACATAACCCAACCCTCATTTAAGCACTGTGTGGATTTGGCATAGTTTCAAACTACCATGGATAGTGCCAGACAACAGAAGTCAGACCTTTTACCTGTCTTCCTCAGACAGTGCACATCAACTAATCCATCAAATGCAAAGCTCCAACTACTTGCAAGTTTGAAAAGGTTACGTGTAGTGCTGATGAGAAAATTTGAAACACGATACATGCAAAATTAAAAGTAGATTAGCTATGAAACAGCTTGTTTCCATTCTCCTGAAAAGGTAACAATTCTATACAACTTTTCCCAGTGTTAGAATCTACACATTTTGTAAATACAGTTCCTTTTCTTCATCCCCTTTATCTCTTTCAGCCTATTCTTGTCAACCAACCAACTTCTCTGTGTTCAGGAGAGCACTTTGTCCATGTATGATCATTCATGGTACAGGGGAACATAGGAATTTCAAAATCTATTTCCTCCTCCCCTTCTCTTTCTCACATCTCTGATATTTTGGGACTTCAGGGGAAAAGTTTCCCAGCCTTTCTTCTACAGCATTTATTCTTATTTTACGCTTAGGACACTGGAAGCAATTGCCCTCTGCACATACAGAGTAATCAGCTGAATTTAGAAGTACACATTTTACCCAACAGCAAGTAGAACATCAGGCAACAAAACACAGACTGTCACATGCTGGGTTTTGGCTTGGTTTTGTTTGGGGTTTGTTTTGTTTTGTTTGGGTGTGGGCAAAAAAAGAGTATAGAAAAAAGTCAAAATAAATCCCACCAACCACTGCAGGAATGTTTGGGGAAAAGAAAAAATATTCAAGAATGGAGGACACAAATATTTCAGCATGAAACACATATCTTTCACTAGATCTTTCACTAAATGCACCATTTTTACACAGGCATGGTGAGATCTCTAAAAAAAAAGATAAAAATTATTCAGACACTTCATAGGTCAGTGCTTTTTAGTATCAAATGCACAGTTAAGTAAGCAAGCATCAGGGAACACACCTTGCAGGTAGGACATGCCTATTTCAAAGAAATAAGTCAGACCCCAACTAGTACTTTTCCCTTCCCTCACATGAATCTAAAAGATTCTGAAGCAGCCAAAAAAATCCTGATGAGCTTGACAGGGCTCTTCAGATACAGGCGTTATGAAAGGGAATTAATGAGTTCTTTTCCTAGAAAGTCAAGGTTTCTAGTGTTTTCCCCTACAAACTCAGGTCCCTCAAGATGGATTGTTACAACACTTTATTTTGTTCCAGTTTGAGCTGGTTCCCCATTCATGAAAGCCCCAGAATTAATTCTATGCAGGAAAAGTGTACATTTTACTAAAATCTAATTGTTTACAATTCAGGACTCTTGACTTCTCAAAATTCTTGGTATGGTTAACCTAGGTAAAAAGGGTCAACTATAATTACTCAAGCCCTTCGTCTCACATTGAAAAACCTGTTAGACATTAGACTTTAAGACAGCATTAAAACTCCCATATCTCTACTGGAGTTGAAGGAGTTCTGCTATTACATATAGGCTGATGGTCTGGAACACAATTCTAGCTGAAATTAAAGAAAGACAGATGAGAAAAAAAAAATCACAACAAAACCATCACCAAACAAAACCCCAAAACCTATCCCATCTGACCTGCCACAACACTGACCACTTATTTTGGAGATTTAAAGATTGAAAAGGAGAAGTCATTTAGCAATGTAAAACATACTCTAAAATAGAAAGGCTTTTATGATTTGAAATCTGATGCTTGGAAACAAGAATAAAAACTTTAATGCACTCCCTGCATGATGATTCATACTGTTGCAGGTACTCTTTATACCTACAGGGCCTTTTGCTTAATAACAATTGTAAAATGACAGCAACAAGCACTTTAGAAGTGTCTGTCCTTCCAACATTCACACACGGATACAAAAGCTACCCACAACCTAAGCAGTACCTGAGAGCTCAGGGTTCCAAGTCCCCTGCAAAGAATCTGTGGTTACATGACCTGAGTGCTCAGTCACATTATCTACACTGCACAGCCACTGATGATTTTGTAGAATGGCATGCAAAATGAGTACTTGCCACTACGTATCCTACTTTTGTTCTTAATTTTTAACAGCAGATTCCCGTCTCCCATGTTCGTCCACTGACATCCCAACCCCAGCTACTGAAAAAGAGGTGCAGCAGCCTTACTGTTTGTTTATGTAGTTTAGCCCACTCGAGGGCTCCCATGTACAGACCATCCAACTGTGCAATAATATAGCCAGCATGCCTCCAAAATGGGTCATCCTTATTATTTCTGATTTGTTGTCTTGTCCATTGATCTTGCTTCCTGCAGAGGAACAAACAGGTTGGGGTTTTCTTGGGTTTTTAGAGTATAATTGATAATGCAGGGAAGGGGCAAATATATTATGACCTGATGATCCAACCTTAATAGAGATTTGAGAGAAATCATGCTTTGGAAATCCTGCAGATATAAACATTACATCCTCCAAGTATAAATGTTCAGACTCACACAATGTACCCCACAAGTGTGTGCCTCTACCAGATTTTAGTATCAAAGAAAGAGTTGCACTCCGTGTTTGTGGGGGACTTTGCTATAGCAGATCGAGCATCCCCATGGAGTCAGTAAAGGGAAACAAGCATTTGATAGGTCAGATGAACCATTTCCTTTTAAATGTCTATTTAAGAATAAAAATAGACTGACATTTCAAGAGCCTTATTCTCTCCCCTAGGTACAAGTGCAATGAAGGCTTTCTGTTGGTGGTGCTCAAGCACTGCCTGAGAACCACTGCTATGCTCCTGTGAGTAAAAGCTGGGAGGCCAAACAACTGTACCATGTGCTAAACCCAGTCAAGAGCCAAATTACCCAGGTTTAGAGCATGAGGCAACACCAGTTGATCAGACCCTAGAGCAAGAGTAGCCAACATTGTAAGGATCTTCCAGAGTTCTCTCTTTTGCTGTGCACAAAGGGCCACAAAAGAACCACAGGAAATGAGGACCAGATGATTTCTTCCATCCTCCTGTGTCTATCCATCCAATACTATGTAAAATAGCAAAATAGAGAGGATGAGTCTGTAAAGAAAGCACACTCTTCCAGCACTATATGGATGATAAAAGAACCAGATTTAGCTTTTTAGAAGTAATGAGTTGCAAAAAGTATGTCCAAGGAAGTAGGGATATGGTCAGAGCATTCAGGGCTAAGGACTTCCAAGACAAAACACCAACCCATATTGCAAAACTGCTTTTAAAGTAAAGCAGTGATGCAGGAGTTGACGATACAGGCAATACAAAAACAATACAAGGCCACCTAGTATTGCCCCCCCTCAACCAACAATGCAGCTTGTGGAATACAGCTGCTATGCTGTGTCATTCTAGAAAAAACCCCATACATATTGATATGGTAGCTATCCCATTTTTCTCACAAGAAGGAGCACAGCAATGCTGAAAAATCATAGCAAGGAGCTAGATTTTTTTGTTCTGTTTTTTGGATAAGCTAAAATCAACTTTATATATGCACACCAGTAACAGAATTTAGTCATATATAGAACTCCTTGTGGAAAGGGTAAGACAAGGCAAAGATGGAAAAAAAAAGGTCCCCACAAGTGACTGGTTCACACAAGCATTTGTAATGGAAAAAAACAAATCTAAGGAGATTAAAATAATTGGTAATCACAGCTGAGTTTCCCAGTACCTGGCCTGGTTCTTCTCCTACTTGTAGTTTCCCACCAGTGTAGCTGCATTATTAAAGCAGAATTATTTTGTTTTTTACAGCTAAAGAGAAAGTGAATCAGGACTTTTGTGATTAGAACAGAATTTACATCAGTGGTAGAACAAAATACCAACCTAAGAGGGGAAGGAAAAAATACCCAGTGTTAAAACGATCAAGGTGCCAGGAGACCACTGTTCAGTGCAACATTGAAAATATCAGCTTTTCAAAAAGCAATTTTACTGGAATGACATTTAGAATTCATTGCCATTATCCACACCCTTTGGTAGCAATGGTTTTAAACATTTCTTTGAAAGAATCAGAGTTAGGGAAGAGTATATGCACTTCATGTATATTCAGAATTTCTTTTAATAATAATGGCATTCAATCAGAGGGAAAGGAAGCATATATTTTCCTTATCCCAGAAGGAAGAACCTAAAAAAACCCCTTGAAAATTCTGTCATACTCCAACCTCAAGTCTTGACTGATTTATTTTTAGTAATTAAATACATACGCCATAAAATTCTGAACTCCACTTCGAACGGTGGGATTTTTAATCAGCTGTGGATACATATTTGCAGCATGGTCATACATTTGCCTGAAAAAATAAGAGGAGCAGGAGTTACTTTTTTGCATCTTCTATTTACCAACCCAGTTAATCAACATGCCTTGACAGACAAGCAACACAGTACACAAAGTAAGCTTTTCCTACTCACAGAAGATAGTCCAGTGCATGACAAATAGAAAAGGTAACACAAATGGATTGTTAAAATTTGACTTTAAATAAGTTACTTTGCCAATACCTGCTCAAATTGCTGCACAGTGGAAAGAAAATAAGCAAGAAGGAGATTGAAATACTTCATAGCAAAACTGCACATTCAGAGAATATTTGTAGGCCAGAAGCATCTTGAAAGCATTAGCACATTAATTTAAGCACCACAAAAATAAGTTTTCTGGAGAGCTATTCTATTTGGAATCAAAAAAACCCACTGAGGCGAAGATAATATAATTTGCTGATTCCGTTAATTTCATTATTCAGAGAGAATTTCAGTGTGATATCTAGCAGGTTTTACTTGCCATTAACTATGTTCCTTTCTGTTTAAGCTAAATATCTCCATTTCTAAATGTGTATTAAATGATTCTACATGTTCCCACAGAAACTCCCACTCATGGCAGCCCTAAATAGATTTAGCTTTATGGAGATCAAAATTCTTGTGATTTTTTTCTGTTGTTGAATGAAGTTAGCTGTTTCATCCACATTAACTACTGGAGACCAAAGCTGAAAGGGTTTTGTTGCTTGGTTGGTTAGGGCTTTTTTGTTTGTTTAGCTGAAGTGAAGTCCTTCAAGATGCAATCAATTGTCAAAAATGCTCAGGAGCCCAGAATTAAAGTCACCCTTCTGTTTTAGGTGAAATGTAATTGTCTGATCCAAGCCAAAACAAAATTTCAATATTTCTTAATGGGGGTCAAACTTAACCAATGTTTTTTTCAGTCACTGATTAAATTTTTTTAAAAAAGACACATCAGCAGATAATTATTTCGCTGAGGTCTGGATAGAGATAGAACTATATCAGTCATCAGTAAATTTATCTCCTACCAAGTGCTGAGAGAAAGAAAACAGCACTAGGAAAGACACCAGCCTCAAGGAAAGCACGTGCCAGCACGACAGAATTCCTCTAGTAAAACTTATGAGGGCAGCTTTCTCTAGGAGGGATGCAGACAGAAACTCTTCCCAGTTTCCCTCAGGGCATAATTAAAAAATACAGACAGAGATGACTGAACAGTTTGCTGATGATTAGAGAATCATCCACTGACCTTCTCTCCTCTCTCTGTCCCTTGGCCCATTCCCAGACAATCACATGACCTTGATAGCATGATCCTGCTGCTTCTTATCTCAGCTCTGGTACCACTCTGACTACCAATCTAATTGTCTCACACATTCAGGCAAAACACTAACCCAGCAATAATGTGAATTACTTTTCTGGCAGTTTGCAGTTTGAATTAGGTTGTTATGTAGACAGATAAGCAACAGGCCCATGCAAGAAGGCAGCCCTATAATGTTAGTATATTAACTGATGTATGAAAGGGCCTGATCAGTGTCAGGGCAGACACAAGCTGGGGGGATTGGAGGGAGGTGCTGGGGAGGAAGGTGCTGGGGCAAGAGAGGGAAGTATTCAACAGCTTTGCACCATTACACTTTACATGGAACTGCAGTTCCAGCATCAATTTTAGTTCTAGAGTTTCCTGTCTCCCATGCAACACAAGACTACGTGGCATAATCGTAACTTCTTGAAGGAGACAAAGTTGGAGAAACAGATCAACATTCTCCACCCCTGCATATTCATGGAGACTTTGGCAAATAAAAACCCCAGGTAATTTTAGGAAGGAAATCAGAGCATAACATATTCCATACTACAAATCAGAACCCTCATGTCACTAAAGAGGAGCAAATAGCACGAGTCGGTCCACCTGGCAGATGGTCATTCAAGGATTAGAACCAGATAAGGAAGACAAAAACCAGCTAGGATACTGGCCTAACCACTGCCTAGGCCAGGACAAATGATCAGGCTTCCAGACTCAATCATCAGCTCTACTCTCTAGTTTGCACTCAAAGGTTATGCAACACAAGGCAGATTTTACAGCAGCACTATCTTTAAGCTGTGGTGACTGATGTAGAGACTGGGTTAGTTCAGAATCATATGACTGAAAACAGCTTCTTTAATGGCTTTCCCTCTTGTATATGCAGAGGACAGACAATTCCTGGAATTGATTTTTTTTTTTTAATGACCAAGGTTATAAAATTTTTTTCCCCGTTTTCCTCTCTTTAATTTTTTTTGCTTTAACAAAGCTTGCATGTGCATGGCTTGTGTGTTCTGTAAGGGCATTATTGTCTGAATTAAACTGAATCACTACAGTAAGGTAAGGCTTTAAGCACAAGGTAATTGTAAACCTGGGACAAGAATTCCAAGCCTAAAACCAGAAAAGCAGAGTTCTGCTTCTTCAGATTAGTGAGGAAGATGACAGGACTCAGATCAGCTGAGGCTACAAGAGGAAAGAATAAAATTAATGTTGCTTCGAATTTAAATACTGCTCTTGGGCACCTGGCATGCCCCAGTTGGAAATGCTTTAAAATAATGTCACAGATTTGAATGTGCTCTGCCACTAAGTAAAGCGAGGCCTCATTAATACTTCTCTGCTTGTTATGGGGAAAGGAAATTCATACCTAAGAAAACCAGAGCAAGTACTTCGGCTGCATGATACAACTGGACCTTACAGAAAGGTGAGAGATTCAGGATAAAAACAAGTGTCTGGATCTCCAGACACTACACACACTAGGATTCCATTTATCCAACATCTAACAATGCATTTTCAAAACATACAGCTACTCTCATACTCTGAATCAGGTGTCACTACTAGAAAGATGAGGAATGTTCTAGAGAAGACTTAATTTTCTACCATCCCTGGTAAACTGGTCTGACTGGCTGACCTATTGCTTTTTCTACCACAGATCTCTACACCTAGAGTTGATATTAATTCTTCCCCAGTAGCCCAAGATAAAACTGTTCTAGAATGTTTCATATTTTGATTTTTTTTAAATCTGGTTGTTTTACAGTCTTCTTAGGTTCCTACAATGGGCAAGGCATATACTTTTAAGAAAGATACTTTGTCACTCTTTTGCTTATATTTTAAGGCCTAGCTGTGTCTGGGAACTCTCCTTCATGCCCTAAGAGTAATGTGAGATCTGAGCTAGCTGAGAATTCCTGAAGGTCTCCAAATTGCAGGCACTGTCAAGCCAGAGCTCCTGCTCATCCAACAGCTTTGGCAGGAAGCTGTACAACCTGGGATCAGGCACCAACATTTCCTTCCTATCAATGCTTCACATGAGAGCTCTTCCTGGCAGGACTTTAGGATTTCTGCAAAGAGCCACCCTGTGCCTACTTCAAAGAGTCATTACCACATATGAATGCAAGACAGCTGGAGACCTTGGAGTTGTTCAGACTACACGTAGTCATATGCTAAAAGGCTCAATTACCAAGCACATCCAATGTCTTCACACTGAAGGGCTGTGCCTGAGCCACCTGAGATGCTTGTACAGGTAAGTCACATATGAGTCTTCACTCCAGCAGTGAAGTGTCTGGCAAGGCAAATAAAGCCTTCCCCAAAGCTAAACCCATATTTACACTCTCCCTTGTTCTTACCAAGAACTTAAAAAGGAAGGTTGAGCTGTGTGCAGCTACTGTGGGCACCAATGTGTGCAAAAGTAGAACAGGAGTGTTTAGAGACACCTTCTCTAAGGAAAGTTGTGATGGTGCTAGAATTTCCCTGAAGACAGGCTGAGTGGGCCAGGCAGTCTTGTGGGAATAGAGTTACAGACTGAGAAAGGCTGTTTCCCAGTTTTACTTCGGAAGACTTTTTAAATTGTTCTATAGATAGAACACCTGCCTCTATGTTAATCAGGATTCTCTGAATTTCTAAGCAAGATGAAGGAGAAATGGAGCTCTGAATGCAATCTTAGCATCTGCAGACTTAGAGAGTTCTCACTACTCCTGCAATTTTGGAAATTGCAACCACAGTGTACAAAAGGATTCATTAGTTTTAGTTTGCCAAATAAAAAACCACGAAGGTCACGCAGCTAAAACCTGAAGTAATAGGCTCTCTGTCTGCTCAAAGGTTGACAGAGTACATCACTATTTCGTCTCTGCTCCTTAGCTGAAGCATTTTCAAAAGGTATTCTTAGCTTCTGGAGAAGCCTTCTTTATCTGCAATAGCTTTACACAACCTGACAGAAAAAGCTCATGGTCATAACCCTCAGGTGAGAAGTATGCTTGCACTGCATTGCAGATGCACAGTGGGGCAAAGACACAGCCAAAAAATTAAATTCAGATAGTATGTGTAATATTTAACAGTCATTTTACTGATAGTAAGCATTTTCAGGTTTTACACTTGTTAGAGGAATGATTTCTCTCTGGATTTTCTCAAAAAGTTTCCCCAGGAAAGAAAGGCTTTAGCTACTTCTGGCTTTGCATCTTAACCCACTCTCATATGTAATCTCCTTCAAGAGAGTTGAATTTCCCACTTTGCTTAAAAAGCCTAAGTCTCAAGCCCTACTTTTCCACATTAATACAAACCCTCAGCTTCACTTCTGTTCATTACTATTTCCACTATATCCACTTCTCTACAAAGGGCCACACACTGCTGGAGCTGTCAGCCCTACAGTAACAACAGCCAGGGCTTGGAACCAACCTCAGCAAGCACATGACCTGGAGAAGGCAAAACCCTTGAGCAGAATAACTTGCATAACTTCACTTCTGTGAATCTTCACTTAACACACATAGAAAAAGCAAAAAGGGAGAAAAATCTTCCTCTAAAACTTAGCTTAGACTAAGACAGCAGATAAGTCCCTGCAGGCACTGTTTCACATTCAAATCACATGTCAAGGAACAGACATATACTTAAGTTTGTTTAAAAGTCAGGAAGACACATAAATCTATTGTGGAGGCAGAAGAGGAACAGGGTGTGCATTGCTGCTACTAGAACACTACTTGCCATCTAATTGGGCTTAGCATGGACTGGGCTACCTGTTGTATGACAAAATTTAAGCTCAACCACCTATTAATACACCTAGTTAAAGCCTTAGTAAAAAAAAAACTGTTGAACAATAGCCAATTTTAACAATATTCTAAATATAATGTTAGCATCCTCCAGATCCAGGGATAGTTTACATAAACTGACCGGGACAATAATCTCTCATGCCAAATAATCCAACAATATACAGTCAGATCTCTCATGTATTTCATTTCCTTTCCTGTCTAGAGTACAGGTTGTGCACTACGAACTTCAGGATTTCTTCACTCTTTCTCTCAGAAGTGTTTTGTTATTGAGAAATATTATTTTATTGACATTTCTTTATACACTTCCAGAGACCTAGCTGCCTTGCCAGCCAAGCCTACTACAGAGTCACATTATCATATGATCAGAGAACTATCCATAAATATTAACTGATCTTAAAATATCTTACTAATTAAACAAATACCATCTTGTCCAGCAGCCATATATGACAAATGCCCAGCAGACAACCTTCCCTTGCTGACCTGTTCAACACAGTCTATGAGTATTTATTTCAGTGTTCTGAAAGAAAAGTTGGTGAAGCCAAAAAGTCATGTCACCACAGCCATTGCAAACCTCTCCCAACTATTTCCCAGCCATGAATCAGAATTTTGGAATTTTTCTTTTCCTGTGATTATGCTGATAGAGAAAAGATGGAGTTTATTCAACAAGCCACATGTCATGTTCTTAGCTACATCACCAGCTAGAGAATCATAGAATTGTTTACTTTGGAAAAGACACTTATCATCAAGTCCAACCTAGCACTACCATCTACGACCAGTGAATATTCCAAAGTGTCATTCTGTCTTCCAACTCAGTCAAGGAAAGAACAAAATTTGATTTTTTGGGGTTTTGTTTTGGTTTTTTTGTTGGCTGTTGTTTGGGGTTTTGTTTGTCTTATTTTAGAAAAAAACCCTGCACTGCATTCGTAACAAATACAAAATTCTGTCACTTTTCATAGATGTGCATTGTGGGAGAGGCTCAGTCCCTCAGGGTTTTCAGGAGAACACTGATCCTTCTAGATATACACAAGTCTGCCTTCAGGCCTATCAGTATTTTTTTTTTTTTAAAGTTGGTCAAGACAACTCCCCATGCTGTGAAGTTTCAGTATCTGCTCCCCAGCAGTTTCTTAACAGTATGTGCTGAGAAAGGTCCTTAAGGAAGCCCCGCAGACCTTGCTAGCAACATTTCTCCCTGCCTGATCCCACTCTCAACTGCCTGATCCGTCACCTAACAATAGGCTGAGGAAATAACCACACTTTGTTACCCCTTTTGCAGTTATTTACACCACAAGGTTTATTCATTTCCTTACACATAAACTATTTTGTAATTATATTACTTAACAGCTGTATACCGATACAGCACTCATCTATCTCACCAACGTGTTGGGAGAGCCTGCAGGATAGAAGGGGAGGACACATCCTGACCCCATAAAGAAGAAGCTATACTTCATACCTGCTACTAATTAAAAGAACAACTGTAAAATGTATCATTACTTTAAATGGATGGGAATTAAGGGCAAGGAAAGCAAACAAAAAACTTCACAAATACAGAAATCCACTGGAAATGTCACAAATGGAGCTGCTTCCTGAGGTACTTACGGAGCTGTGAGATAGCCTTCCAAGAAGCCAGCAAGATACATGATATCTTCATTGCTCAAGATCTGACTGCCATAGCCTGCTCTGATCTCCAGGACTCCCCAGCCTGTTGTCTGTATGCTGTGGTTGTAGAAGCCATAAGCATCTCCACTCCTGTCCAGTGAATTCTTAACCTGAAGTATTTTTTCAGCTCTATTCCAGTACACGGTTGCATAGCGGATTTCTATGGTGGAGAAGAAAGGGGACAAGGGAAACAAAAAAACATAAGTGGGTATTTCCCATGCAGTATTGAAATGTTAGGACAGTACTCTGGCAATTTAAAGAAGTTAATTTTATAGCTTTCCATGAGGCTTAGTAACACTAAGATCAACACTAATGTTAATATACTACAAAAAAGCATGAGAACTAACTGGAGTTTTACAAAAGTTCACAGCTAAATACTCTCATGTTCTTTTTCTGGAAATTACCTACAAGTCTTTCAGTGTAGAGAGCTGAGTGTTGACATAAAATTCTGAAAAGCATTTCCTTATCTGGCCCAGAAGACAATCTATACAACTCTTATTGAAAGTAACTTTAGAAGACAGCATGCCTTAGCAACTGCAAAGGATTATAAACTGATGTTGACTTCATTTTCCACCTAAAGATTCCAAAAGTTGCAAAAGTTTTCTAAACTGACTTTCTGGGCAACTAATCTTGGAGGTGGCATAACAGAAGCACTAGGACTCAGTGGATCACAAAGTGAAAGACAAAAGCACCACAGGTATGCAATCCTTTACAAGATACACAATGTCTATCACCCATCTGGAACAGAATCGATCCCAAGCATGAAACGAACAGGAAGGAAGAGCCCTAGAATGCTCAGAGTTCCACTTGGACTGCTGTTTTAAGAAACATTCTTCATTACTTGTGTTTTAATCCTGCAGAACTGAAGAACAAAGAGCAAGGTAAACTGCTTTCTAAAAGAAAAAAAAACCGCAAACCGCCAACCAAACAACAACAAAAATCAAAAACCCCGCACACCCTACAATTCTAATTGAACCTTCCCTAAAATGGGCCGTGATTACATCAGTTCTCTATTCATGACTGATCAAATCACTACTACAGTACTGTAAGTGAAAAGAGTTTAAAAAATCATGAGTCAGAGTTCCCAGAATTATTTGAAAAGTTTTAAGGGACAAATTCATAAACAGTCCTTCGGAATGGCTGCACGGCCCTCTGGCATCTCAGCAGCAGACCTGCTGAGGGTACACTCTGCCCCATCACCGAGGTCATTGAGGAAGATGCTGAACAGTATCAACCACTGGCATACAGCACTTGCTACCAGCCTCCAGCAAGGCTTTGTACCACTGTGCACTGACTCAGTGTTCACGATGTACTAGAGACACTTCTCAAGGGAACAGAAAATGCATTGGCAGAATGAGAATTTTAGTAGTGAAAGAACTTTGCTTTTTCCCTGTTCTGTGAAAAGAAGTTGTTACATGAATCTCCTCAGAGATGAAGTCATTTCAGGGACTTGGAACACTGTGTTTAAAAACATGTTTTTCATCTGCCAGGTACTGAGGTTATTTAAAGGACTGAGACAGGACAGACTTTCGGTAACTCTTCAAGAAGCTATGACCTTAGTTTTTTGTGGTGTCCTTAATTATCTTCTAGTAATAGATGTAGTAATTTCTACTTTAGGTTAAAGGTAAGCATGGGAACCACTCAGACTGAAAAATGGCTAAATGGAAGAGCAGGCTGATAAGGGTCATCACTGATGAAAGTCAAAGGCCACCTTACAAAGGTAAAGCTTACACAGCAAGAAAGTCAGGGAAAAGGAGGTTCTGTGAGGGGGTGATGGAAGGGGGCAGAGCAGAACACAACTCGCCTGTCCAGCAGTAAACAGGAAGGCTGATTCCAGCCAAGAAGCCCACTGCAGGGCAGAGGAGAGACAGGCTACGTGCCCAGTAAAGAAAGATGTTGAGGAACGGGTAAAAAGAGCAAGAACAAAGTAAGGCAAAACATGACCATCTTTCCATCTCTTCCAGAGGCTGTGGAGAGGTGGCTGGAAGTCAAGAGGAACCAGGGCAGCTGGGTATTGTTACGAGTGCCCACAAACTAAACAGGTATGTCAGAGACACTGTGTCTGCCTAAAGCAAAATAGCTGTTGTTTTCTTTTGTAAAAGAAAGTTGATGCCAAAGCCAGACAGACCTATCTGACACAGGTACTCTTACACGGCAGGCTGGGTTTCTTTGTTTTATGCTCTGCCAGAGCATGAACATGCAGAGCTATTTTCAAAAGTCAGAATAAACTTTTCAATTACCCTTGGAGTTTGCCCTGCCCCAGCTTCTCTATATGACAAATTTAAACTGAGGAAAATCATGACTCAAAGAGGATGGGAGAGAAGGGGAAATATTAAATTACACGATAATTTGCAACAAACCTGGAGAGGCCTTTAAAGAAATAGCATCAAGGTAGATATCACAGACATAGTTTAACAAAAATGCTGGAAAACACTATTTCCCATTACTGATTTTTCTTCTCATTGACTCATCATCTCATTTCACCTTGCAATTGGAGTTAAAACTACAAGCTTATAAACCTGTGTACACTACAATGTAATAAAAGCATTTCCTGCCATCTAGTCCATTACAATTTTATTCTGTGTTCATCTAAATGAGCAGAAATACCTTTGCCAAGAAAACCATCCGCAACTAAATCTGGAATATAGATATAGGAGAAGCACCTGCACATTTTCAAACAATCCCATTTGAGTTCTGAACAAAACAGGAGCCTTCCTATTGAATAACAGCGGCATTTTTACATTTATTTTTGGAGGGTGAGGCAGGAGCCCTAGCATCTCTTATCCCAGCAGTTGTATTGGTCAATTCTTGCATTTAAATCAAATGCAACATCTCCATGAACCTACAAATCATCTTTTTATCATCAAAATTAAGATTTCCAAGTGTGCAGCCTATTAGGACTCTGATGAACAGGAAAGACTGTGATGATCAGTAACTATTCCATAAGAGTGTTGCTTAGAAAAACCTAAATAACACACACAAGCATACACTATTTACTGCAATGAATGAGTCAAAATCCCAGGGGATAGGGTAGGTCAGTGGAATCACCCTTCCCCACCATGCCATCAGCCAGCCAGGAGAACTGCACAGCATCAGCAATTCACCACAACCACCAGTGTGGTGAGAAAGACATGGAGAAGTACAATGACAGAATAAGTCTGGAAATAAAGTTCTTTCTCCTTTCTGCAGTTAGTAGGGACTGGGAGGAACCCCCCTTCAAACTGCCTGCTTTTAAAGATAGATCAACCCTTCTGCCAAAGATATACCCAGAATTAGGGACTACAGCTGGGAGAGTGATGGAATATCTACAGCAAATGAGAAGGATCTGTTTTATGACAAAATTATGCCCTAAATAATGGAAAGGGAAATATATTTCCGCTATGAATAGGAGGTGATGGTAGTCCCTTTGGATTTTAAGCTGAAATGCCAAATCTGCTCTCTGCCTTTTGGGCTCAATACAGGTATTTCCAAGGTTATGTTAAAACTGGAGATTGACTTTTATTTGGTGGCAGGAGAGTGGAAATACATACATGTTCATGAGAGTATGAAGCAAGCAATTAAAGGAAATACTAAGTCAGAGGACTGACACAAGGTGAAAACAAAAGGGGAAAGCAGATGCTGAAGAGGACATGAAATTTGCAATAAAAGAACAGAACTGACAGAGAAGATGAAGAGTGAAAGAAAAGCAGTACAGAGGTGGCCCAAGACCACAAGCTCACTATTTGATAACTCTCCCTAATATTTATTAAATAAATTACAGCTACAAAAATAACACCTGGTATCCCTTAAGAACTCCAGTAAAATTTGTTTGTTAATATGCAACAGCTGCTTTTCCTTATGCTTTCCCAGCCATACGCTGTTTTAAAAACATACATGTATCAAGTTAGGCTATTGGACTTTATAATTGGAGAAATGAGTAGATTTTCTTTGCAAATGAAAGAACTACAAGGTCTGAGGGTAAGAAATAATATTCATTTTTTCCTTAGTCTGAGAAACAAGCCAGCTTACAAGCAATGAAATACTGGTTAGTTCGCATATAACAAGCTAAATTAACAATTACAAGCATCTCCTACTAATATGAAAACTACTGGCTTCATTAACTACTAATTTTAATCTCTACTTTTACCTATGGCTTTCCAAATGTGAAGTTTTTTTGTTTGTAGACGTGCTCTTCATAGATTCCACCTGTAAGCTTTCCACTAAATAAGGAAGATATCACTCTCCTGTTTGACTGAAAACTAGTTTTGCACCACTTCAAAATACAAAAAAAAAAATCTAGAACAAAATTGCATATCAGTGTCCAGTATACCCTCCCTTACAACTAATGTTCAGTAGTAAAGATTATATTATCACAGTACAGCATTTAAATATTTCAGGTCAACCATAATAAGGATGTTTCTGTTCAATTTTGTAATTTGATAGAGCTTGCCCTATTTTTCCATCAAAAATTTTATAGAATCATAGAATATTATGTGCTGGAAGTGACCCTAAAGATCCTCTAGTTCCAACTCCCCTACCATGGGCAAGGACACCTTTCACTAGAGCAGGTTGCTCAGGGCCCTGTCCAACCTGGCCTTGAACATTTCCAGGGGTGGGTCATCCACAACCTCCCTGGGCAAGCTGTGCCAGCGACACCACCCTCACAGTAAAGAATTTCTTCCTTATAGCTAATCTCAACCTGATCTCTCTCAGTGTAAAACTACTGCCCCTACATAGCCTTTAAAAAGTCCATCTCCCTCCTTTTATAAGCCCCCTCCAGGTACTGGAAGGCTGCAGTGAGGTCTATCCAGAGCCTTCTCTTCCCCAGGCTGAACAACCCCAGCTCCCTCAGCCTGTCTTTGCAGGAGCGGTGCTCCATCCCTCTCATCATCTTTGTGGCACTCCTCTGATCCCACTCATCCATGTATTTAATTTTTTTAGAAGAATCCTTTTAACTGCTTAGAAAAGGCTGTATACTTCTAAAAAACAAGTGAGATTTCAAAAGACAGTTATGATCGGAATCCATTACAAAACAAATGTTAAGTATTTCAGGGCTTCTTTAGAGATTAGTTTAAATCACACAAGAAATTAACACAAAGCCCAGTGATTTTCAAATAAAGGAGTAAATGCTCTCTTGAGCTGTCTGAATATAAGCTATTTGTGTTTTCTATTCTACTGGTGTTAATTCATCCTATTTCCTCATGCATTTCAGGTCTAAGTAATTTTTCAATATGCTTCCAACAGGCCTGTCATTATCTGAAGCCTAATCCCCTGATTTGCGTTTACATCAGAAAAAAGCAATATTCAAATGTGAACTATCAACTAAGAATTTCAGTCTTGTATGGTTTTCATGTTCACAAGGATACTTACTAGTAAAGCTTAGTGAATGCAGCAGATTTGCCAAAACAGATATAGGTCCCCAGTATAGGTCACCCACAGAGGAAAAAAAATAATCCTTCAACAAGAAGCTTCACTAATCTCAGAATATCTCTTTAAGTCACATTAGAGAACATTCTCTGGAAACAGTTTCCAAAGTGTATGAAGAATCTTCAAGGCATTCGAAACGCTAAAGAACAATGAACCAATTAAAAAAAAAAATCTAGACAATTCACAATGTTGAAAGTCATTTACTCCATTAAATAGCCTAAAGGCATTTCTATTTGCTCCTTTGTAGTTTTCCAGCAGTAATTGAATTACGATGTTTGAAGTCAGTTGGGTATTAGCTGAAACTACTTAATACCCTAAACTTCCTTTCATTTCCTCTGTATAATTCACAGCTGACCCTTCCTTCAGTCCTACTAAAGTAATACTGACGTTTTTGGAAATCCAGGTAAAGTTTGAAATGTCTGCAAGATGAGATAGGACTGTAGACTATATGTTTGTAACATTTTGCACACACTGAAACAACTGTTAGGTGAATTTCTCCTTCATTTGTGGCAATTAATAAATTAACCGGGAAATCCTAGAGTCCACCCATAAACAGCACCGAGTCCACCCCTTAAGACCTCCAGAATTCATCGAAAGCAGCGAAAGAGGGAGATACTGTGTCCCTGGCCAAGGCAGCGTGGTTGGAAAAAGATAATCCTTAAGGTCCCTTCCAACTCAAACCATTCCGGAATTCTGTATGAGTTCTGAAACCCAGACCATGACCTATACCCACAAGGTAGCACTAAAACCCAGTTAAGTCACAAGTTGCAGCATGCTGTAGGCCACAGCCCACAACGAAGTCTCCATCCTAAACGATTCCCGTGCCTGCATATTACGTTGAAAACCAGCACCGCTGCGAGCCCACGGCAACTTCCCACCTGTTGGATCCTCCGTTTAGTTCCCTGCGCCCCTTCCGGGCAATGGGAAGGTGTTCTGAAAGCGCCAGCACCGAACACCCACGAGGCAGCCCGGCCGCGCCGGCCCGGCCGCCGGGGCACGAGGTGCTCGCGGAGCAGCCCCTGAGGGGGCCGGACCCCGCCCGGCCTGCGGAGCCCCGCCGAGGGGAGCGGGAGCTCGACGGCCTCGCACATCCCAGACAGCACGGGCA
>VZRZ01000777.1:233816-345366 GCA_013398175.1 Climacteris rufus
CCCGCCGCCGCCGCCCACAGGAGGATGAGCGCCCAGCAGCAGCAGCGGCACACGCCGCCGCCCGAGCGGGCCATACCGCCGCTCCTCCGAGCGCCGGGAGGCGGCGGGACTTTAAGAAGTTCCCTCGCTCAGGGCAGGTCTCGCCGCTGCCCCCGCCTCCTCCGGCGCCCGCCCCGGCCGCGGCGCCCCGTGCTGGAGGTGGCCCTGCCGGGGGGACGGTTGTTCCCCGCGCCGGCCGCCGGGATGTGCCCCGGGAGCGGCGGCATCTTTCTGGCCCCGATACGTGTTTGGAGCCCCCAAGGCCTGGCTGAAGTGTGGGGGTCACTCCCGGCCGAGGTCCGGCCTCGCAGGGCTGTGGAGGGGGGGGTCCTCCTGAACTTCCCAAGGGTGATTAACCGAAAAGGGGCAAAGGCTTATCAGAAAAAGCCTTCGAAAAGCAACAGGAGTTGGGCGATGCGTTTTGCATCACAGGAAAGGCAGCCTTTGGCCCCGCCACGAACAGCAACTGCTGTGTGTCCCAGCAGAAAAAAATGAGGGACAGTCCTTTTCCTGGGGTTTACAGACAGAGATGACTTTCCATGGGCTTTTCCCTTGCATCTGTGATTCAGACCATTTTGAGGCACTGCCTTTTTGTCTCCACCAGTGTCGGATATTCTCCCACTATCCAAACCAGCCATTATTTGGACTTTGTGTTTCAGTAATTGTTTAAGACAGTTTGAATTTGATACCGGTGCCTGTAATAGCCTCATACAACAAGGTCACATGCCAACCAGTTCAGGCCAAGCAGCAAGCATTGGCCTCAAGCCCAGGGTAAGAGCACTGTATCTCCAGGCTGCAGGGATCCTTGTATACCCATCACTGCTCTGGTCTGGGCTACTTTTCACTTAAAGGTAAGGATAGAACACACATTCAAAGCAGAAACCAGGAATTTTTAAAAGAGTAGTCAAAGTGGATTTTATTGTGGCATACAGGTGACAGATATGTACAGGGACAGAATCATGTGGAAAGCAAACCTACCAGAAAATGTGTCCATCAATTCATTGCTAAGGTAACTATTTATCTTAACAAAATGATATGAAATCTATTATCTGAAGAATGCTACAAAGAGAAGGGCTGCGAAAAACTAAGAACTAAATTAAACTTAAATTCATTGTCTCAATCAACGTCAGCAGACATTTGCTCTAAAATAATTTGTATCTCAGAGGTGTCGAGGATAAAAGAGGAGTTATGTTACAAATGTAACTTTAAAGATCAGAACAGCTCTGCTCGGGATAGTAGCAGTGATCATCTTCAGGCTTGAGGAGTCCAGCACTTGTCACTACATTACAGCTACGTTTGCTGAGTGTATCAGACACAGCAACCAGAATAGCCCAGTGGTACCCGGTAGCACAGCAGTTGCATTCAAGAATGCAGACATAGAGACAAAGCTTGTTGATTGGCACCATGAAGCAGGAAATAGCAGACTTTATTCTTCCTTATTGTACTGATACTCTTTTTAATTCATACCAGTTTTAGAATATCAGGGGTTTTTTTCCATCCTCATCCCAATGAACATTTCCATTAGGACACAGACAGAAGATGGTATGGTATGGTATTAATGCCAGTTCAGCTTTCAGATTGGTTATCTATAATGTGAAAGCTGTGGCTGTTGGTTACACGTTTTCAGCTATTTGTCTCTATCCTGTTCCTGAGTGAGGAATTTACATTTATTAGGTGAGACTATAAGCCCTACAGCACCTCATTATTTAATTTTTCCAGTAATCTTTGCACTTTGGATCTGTCTATTTAGATCTACATTGTTCTTTTGGTGTGTGTCTTCTTACAAAGCCAGTTTATCTTAACATAAAAAAGAGGTAACTGGCTTGCTCTTTTTTCATTTTTTATGTTGTTTAGTTGAACAAAAATGCTGTTGAAAACCATAAAATAATGATTTTGCACCAATTTTATGTTTTGAATACTGACCAATACTTGACAATGGTGGAAGAAGTAGTTCTGCTTCCAAAGGCAACCATGCACAAAAGGCCCTTGCAAAAGTAGATGTTATTCACTCAGTAGATGTAATTTCTTCATGTGAGTACTTGATTTTCTTTTACATGCATCCCCTGTGCTTCTGTTGCTCTTTAAAGCTGTTTATTAATATCAATGCCATGGTGTCCGTTAAAGAGTGAGTCATCTGAGTAAAACCTACTTGGCTGTGAAACTGCATCCAAAAGTTGAAATGAAAGGTTCTGAGGTTAAGAAGTCCAAATAATTTTATTTCCTTAATTTCTGTTTCACTTCTGGTTTGGGGATAGAAGCAGAAGTGGTGAAAAGATACGAAAATGTCTTTTTTTGTAAGAATGGCAGTTTCATTTTTCAGGCCCAGGAAATTTAGATAAGCTTTAGAAACCATACTTCTGGAATAATCTCCCAATGTCAGTTTGATTAAACAAAACATGTGAGACACAGGGGAAAACAACAGAAGAAACAAAATAGCAACATATCCAGGGTTTACATATATTTAATTATATTTTCAAATATATTACACCAAATCTTTCTTCAAAGAAAAATTACAAATTAAATACAACATCTAAAAATCATGACAAATTAGGGTTTTTCTGTGAATATTTTCAGAAACGGATTAATGAACAGGCTATCACAGTTTAAAAAACCCTAACTAAAACAAACCCCCCCACTATTTTCCAGACTCAAGTGCAGACATTTTCATTTACCTCAAATCATGCTGCATGTGTCCTAACAAAGTCATCCAACAATTTCAACATTACAGTGAAGAGAGGTTTGATTTACTGATAGCAGGTTGGATGGCAGAAAGGATGCCTGAAGAGGTGTTTACTTTCTCCTCTGAGAGTGTAAGCCTCCAGCCTTCACATGAAGTTGTCCAGTGAGTTGCTGCAGCTTATTGAGTCATACTAGACACCAGTTTTAAACATAAGTGGTAAAATTCTCTGTGCTGACCAACTGCAGGTATTCCAGGGTACCTGATCGGTTGCTAGCTACCCGCGAGAGCTCCTGCACCTTGGATCCTTCACTTTCCCTTTTCTGGAGACTGTTGGTTATCATCTCTGCTAAGTCATCTTGTAACCGCTGCTGATTCTCCCTGAAATCAAGAGGATGGAAAAAAAAAATCAGTGATTCACATCCCCAGAGGTTTGTAAACATTTCTATCCCATGTTTATCTTAATGACATTCACACACTGCTGGTAAAAATGGTGGGCAGGACCAAATTCGGGAATAGAAGTCAGGATTGCCATGTGAGTTTTCCAGATATTATGGATCAGTGTGTTTGCACAGGAGGTCTGTAGCTGTGTCATTATTGACCTTAAAAAGTCATGATCACTTGCATGAAAAGGAAGACACGAATTAGATTCAATCCCAATCAAAATAGTTTCTAGCTTTCAACACCATTACTGGCACCAGGACTTTCACTATTCAACTTCAGGTGGCCTTCAGTAACAGAGTTGCCATCTTTTCACAAATTTCTTCAGTGTATACAGCTTTTGCTGGACTACTCCAAATATGACAATTTTCAAGGGGCAATCCTATATGAGGAAGTGAAAACAAAAACATCCCTGTGCTCCAGCTCGAGGTACTTTCAATAGCCGAATTCCAGAAGATTGCCAATTCAATAATTCTGATACTCTCCACAGATCGTACTAATTTTTAAAAAGGAGTTCTGAGTTTACAAAAGACATGCACCATAAGAGGTAGTCTTGACAATATTTCCTACTCAGCCCAAACACTTGTACTTGCCATTTAGTAAATAACAAAGTTCATGAGATTCTTTAGTAGATTAAAAATGCAATTATTTGTTTTGCAAATTCCCTGAGAAAACCCTCATCTTCTGCTTAGCCTCCTTTTTTCTCTTCTGCAGTAGGAATAAATGGACAGAGAATTTTAGTTGTGCAAAGGACACACTGTGCAAGACTCAAAATTTATAGTAGAAGTTATCTGTAACATTTACTGATGTGTTTCAGGATAACAGATCCCACTGTATCTGGCAAACACCAATTTGCAATATCATTGCTTCAATTTGTAATGAGACACTGTCACTTCAAAGCACATGGCAGCAAATTCCCACTTAGTAAAGAGTGACTGCACACAGGTGTTTAGAGTGGAAAATGAGGAACTTCCACATTTAGTGAGTTTGCAGGAAATAATGAAGTACTCACATGCAAAATATACACTAAATAAATACAAGTTATCCTGACTTCAATTTTGGATCATTTCTCAAAAACACCACTTCCACTATTGCTATATTTTATTCAATTCTAATGCAAAATGATGGCTCAGCTTCAGGACATCAATCTCACAATTTTTTACTGGTAACTTCTCCCTTATGTGTTAGAAAGCTCTTGTTCAGTTTTTAAAGACTTTATTCCTGTGCACTACTACTGTAACTTTTTCCACCTCTTGTAGCAGAATAGTGCTTGAAATCCTGCCAGTTTCATTCCTCTTACAAATTCCCCTACAAGAGCTCAAAGGCACAACATGGTATTACAGAGAGCTGCACATTCAGTGGTGGTTATCCTCTTCCTCCAGTGTGACACACAGGTGCCACTAGGACTGAATTTGTGGGAATATTAATGCTTTTCATTTTCCTGTCCATCTCTTGCTCTTATCACATCAGCAACTTGTCCTGCAAGTCTTACTCCCCTTCCAAAGAAATGAACCTGCTAAATATTTATATAGACAAATAACAGCACACACATAGTCCCATGTCATGAATATTTACATGTTTTATATGCACATACACTATTGAGCCTCTAACTATTGAAGACAAGCTCAGTGGTATAAAAAGTCCACAACAAGTGCCAGGGAGGAACAATAAAGGCTAAAGTGCAAAGAATGGGAATTTCTCTTCTCTTTTCACATATAAAAACTATCTTACACAGAAGGAGGTGTTGGGAGATTGTATTTCTTGTCCTCAGTACCCGTCAACCAGTAGGTAATTTCTGTTCCTCTGCCCTAAATATGTATGACAAAGAAAAGAAAGCACAATTTTGGGATTAGAATGCGATTTCCTGTAGTTAATTTACTTAAATAATACTTTATCACAGTATTTGCCTTTGCTTATTTTCAGTAACTGATGCTGACAGCAAAGGATTACAAATCAGATGTGAGAACAAGAATAATGGGGGAGATGTAGCTGCACACTCACTTCCTTGTTCCATGACCTGAAACACCAGCTGTGGGAGAGGTGAGCTGTGCTGCCTGCCATCAACTCCCAAGGACAGACAAGTGTAATAGATTGAAATAAATGGTAGATAGACAGTCAGATATTGGAGCATTAATAAATTAACAGTAGATTCAGCTTCCCTTTCAGCAGATGAATTCACTCTACAATTTTCTGTTCCAAATGGTATGTTTCATTTATTCTCCACATCTTTATGTTGCTTTGATTTATGAGTTAGGGAGCTCTTCATTGCCTGCATTGCCTTTATAGAAGTGTCTTCAATCACTAGAGACTGATACCAATTGATCAGTAACCCTTGTTCCCCAGCTGCTAATTAAGTTCTGGGGTACTCTCAGCAATACAATTCTTTTTACTATCCCTCTTCTCTGTGTTCCTGCATGCACATGGTAAAGGTTACCTTCAAGTAGGTTTCTCCTCTCACTTCGTACTGGAATTGGCAGTCTGTTCTTTTCAGGATGTTAATAGTGGAACCACTTACATGAATCCTTAAAGCTAGAAAACAGAGAGACAACGAAAGCTCACCCTGGAAACATATCACATACTCATATTAAGTATATGTGAAAACTGATGCTATAGCAGAACCTCTTTCTATTGTTATCAACATAAATTCTGAGAGTCAAATTAAATGAGAAGCAATTACACTGCTGTATGAAAAACCTGACTCCACTATATAGCATATCTAGGCAGAAATAGCTGGTACAGCCAGTGATCTGAAAGACAGGTGACAATGGTATATGTAGGAGTTAGATGTCAAAGGGGAAAAGAGTAATTGTGAGTGACCTATATAGAGAATGCTAATGTGAAGACACTGGGCAGAAGGAAGAAAAACTGGCTCTTGCCACAGCTCCCTAATGGTGAAGTTGATGAAATAATTGCTTCAATTTAAAATACAGTCAGCATATTTACACAACAAAGCTGTAATACAATTCTAGGTCAAACTAAAATCTACAGTTCATAGAGTAAAATTAAATTCCAGACACATAAGTATCATATCTTCCAGAGCAACTCAGGCAGTGAACCAGCCTACAAATTCCCTGTTACCAGCACTGAAGAATGAACAAGGAACAACTCTTCACTGCCCACTGTCAATTTTTGTTACAATTAAATAACTGGAAATCAAAACAAATACGGCTTCTTTATCTTTAAAACTGCTGAAAGCTGGTAATAAATTGTTCTCAGCTGAAAACAGACACTTCAGTCACAAACCAACCAATAGCCTTTGGCCCTGTTACACTGACAGCTAAAATTAAACCCTTACGCAAGCCTGTGGATTCCATCCGTGAAGCTGTGTTTACTGTATCTCCAAACAAACAGTAACGAGGCATTTTTATTCCAACCACACCAGCTGCACATGGACCTAGAAATGGGATGCAGAGAGATAAAAAGGGTGAATTTGTTTGGCAGGTGTGTCACTGCTGCAGAGCAGTGCAGTGCCTGGAGGAGCTCTGCATTCCTCACCAATGGCAATACTTTGTACCTCACTTCCCACAGTATCTTGTGGTCTCCCACTACAAACCAAGCCTAGGTCTGTTATTCTTGCACAATCCGATATGAGCATAAAAAGGGCACAGCTGCACAGTGTTAATTTTATTTAAGCATGATTTCTGTGCAGAAAAAAGAAGTACATTTATTAACTGTCAGGTTTGGAAGCAAGAGAAAAATCGAATGAGCGTCATTATGCAAGGGTGCATAGTGGTGCCTCAAGAGGCTTCCCAGTGCCTCAGTCACTGTCTCTGATATATCCCCCCCAGCAGCTGGTGTTCAGGTGGTTGATCAGTTTCCCAGAGTTGTTCAGCAACCTAGAGTTCCCCTTTGACAAAAAGTATTTTTATAGATAAATTAAAACATTAATTCCCACATTGACTCAACAAAACTTACACCTCCAAAAGCATAAAATACAGACCTGCATTTTTTTACCTAGATAAGCATAGCTGGTTATGACTGATCTCTGCTTTGGTCAGAGAGGAACAATCTGTGAAAGTTTATTTGATACAACTAGTTTAATCATACCAGGAACAGTGGCTGCTGCTCATCCTAGCTATTGACTTAAGCTGTGAATTAATGGCTATGGGCTATTTCACTACGGCAGGAGCAAAACAGTGACTTATTTACTTCTGTTACTCTTCCTCCTTGAACATTTTTTTCAACCTGATCCTTCATGAGGAGAGCAATTGTGTATGGTGTACTACCAGATCTTTTATGGATGTCAATTCTGTTCAAAAACAGGCAGTAACATTATCACTGTTGATCTAGCACTGCTGTGTACCAGAGTGGATTCCAATGCGAATCCAAACAGGCAGACCCGGCAGATGCCTCAGTTCAAAAGATCCCATGAAGCTGAGGATGTCCAGAGCCATCATGGAGATGTCCACTGCGTGCCGGTTGCCGTTCCTCTTCGGTAAACCGCTCACCACCATGTAAGCATCACCAATGGTCTCCACCTGTGGAAACAAAAGCACAACTCACTAATACCAGGTGTAGAACAGTATAACATTAGTTAAAAGCAGAAAGGTTTTATCAGATCCTCTTGTTCATGACAAAACATTTCTTCCCCAGAGAGCAGGATTGATTAGTTTAAGGTAGCTGGCACTGTTTGGCTATATGAGTGTTTATAACAATACCCAGCATTCCAATTAATGAATCTGTGACCAACCACTATAGAAAATTTGGTATAAATAGGCACAGTCAAAGCATATTGAAATGAAGTAATCCTGACCTGTTTTTCTCTCTTTGGCTTTGCTTAGAAGGCAGATTCCCAAATCCACCACATCATGCAATTTGATTTGTGTGTCCACTGGTTGTAAATGAGCAAAAGTGCAGAGCTAATCACCTTGTAAACATCATGATGGTCAAGAATGTGGTCAAAGTTCTTGTAGATATCATTGAGCATATCTACTACCTCCATAGGGGTGCTGTATTTGCAGAGTGTGGTGAAGCCAACAATGTCACTGAAGTAGATAGTGACTTCCTCAAATAGCTCTGGCTCTACCCGGCCAGTCTCCTTCAAAGACTTTACTACTGGCCTGTAGAAATAGAGAAGGCAGGAACACAGATGAGTAGTGCTTACTATTAAAGGTATTTTTTTATGCAACCCAACCACAGCATTGCTTTCTGTGCAGGAAACATCAAATAGTTGGCTGAAAACTGCCACTGTAATCGCATTTTAGGTGCCCATAATGCCTTCTAGCCAGGGCCCTCAAAGCACTTACTAATGGTAATTAATGCACGCCAGACTTTCAAAATCCAAGTATGTGAATAGCCATGAGGAAACTGAGATGGGCAACTGATTGGTTAAGGTCAGAAACTGGGATATTGAGTCAAATTTAAAACTGAAATTCTGAACTTTCTGACATGTAGACCTACATTCTACACATACAATAAGTAAGAACAGACATATTTTTCTGTTTTCCCAGCATGGAAGTAATTTCACCACACTAATTACATCAACTCATCCTGATTTCAGATGAGATATCATAGTCTGATAATTTTACAGAAGAAAAATTCAGTACCATGACAGTCAATGTCTATTCAGAGGGACTTTCATTTTCTTGCAGTTCTAAAGCCAGGAAAATATTTGTTTCTAGTGGCGATATTAGAAGAGAATAACTGAAAGAGACCCAGAAAATTACAGATTTTGCACAATGCTGTGTTCCTTCTACAATGAAACAGTAATAGAATGGTAGAAACAATAAAGAGTGGAAGGAGACATAGATTCCTTGTCACACTGTCTACATAGTCAGATCATTCCAGATTTTCCCCAAAACAGGCTTGAACAAACACTTCTCTTTTTATTTTGTGATGAGTCATAAAATCAATACCCTGACTACTGAAATACCCTTAAAACTAGTGATGACATAACAGGATAGTTTTACTATTCCAAAAATATGCAATACCAAAAATGCTGGTATTACTAGTATTAGAATATCAATAATACTTGTCCTATAGCATACTCTGAAGAATCCATATAACCCAGTATGGATCAGCCAACCTCAGCCCTTCTCTTGCACTGCTAAACCCCAGCCTGAAGTTGGACTGCACTCCTGCTCTCCAGCTGAAGACACTCCTTCTATGTAGCAAGGTGCTGGAGCAGAGCAGAGCTCTGTGATGTGGCATCACTGTAGATCTGTGTTTTCCCAGGAAGGCAGTGAAAAAGAGGCTTGTGCTGGAAAGAGCAATCCTGGGCATGAAGGAATGTTGCGGACGATAATGGGTCCCAATATCATCTTGGCATGAAACTCTACCATAGGGTGGAGAGCTCAGGGACAGCTGCTACTTCTTTCCTTCCTAGCAGGATTAGATTAGAGGGGAAGAAAATAGAACACTAACATGAATCCTATCTCCTACTCTGCAAGAATCAGGTATATGGAAAAAAAATGCCAGCAAAAATCCCTCTGGGCAGTTACCTTGGAAGTAACATGAAATTAAGCCTGTCTGCTCTGTCTCGCTCTGCTTTGTATAGCTCTGTCCTTTCCTCCACCAGGTGTTCCAGGTTCCGGGAGTACAGCTGTAGACGCCGGATCAGGGTATCCATGTAGCTTTCATTGGTCTGGCCGTGGAAATTACTGCAAGTAACAGAATCACACAGGAGTCAAGAAGATCAATAGACGTATATTGTTGAGAGGAGCCGAAAGCAGGCAAAGAAGCAGCAACAAAAAACTTCTCCCGTGTTTGACTTCCCTGTAATTAGAATGTGAAGTGCCTCAACTGCATCATTCTTTTGCTTGCTTGAAGGCTTTATGTAGATGAATTGAAAGTCTGTGATCTACACTTGCCAGTTGGAGCTGATAATTCTTAAAGCACCTTCAATCACCTAGCCCTGCTAATATTGTCTATTCCAGATTACCTTGGGTAATCCATGGACATTCATTTGTAAAAAGTAACTGAGAAGCTTAAATTGTGAGAGGAAGCTAAAAATAGTAGGTAGAAAAGAAAAATGCATATAATGTATAGATGGGGAATTCAGCCAGAAGAATTAAGACAATTTGGGGCTGTCCGTTTAGAAGACCAATGAATACAGTAGAACAACGGAGACCCCATGGCCAGTTTTATCCACAAAATCCTGCAGACTTGAGCCTACTAACCCCTGGAAGCAAAAGTGTGGTAACATGAGCTGCTCAAATCCCTATTTGTCTGGGCAGCCTGCACTCGCCAAAGCAGTCTGAATGTAGACGGGAGCAGGCTGACTGGAAGAGTCAGATTAATATTGTATCCAACTGGACTTCAAAATCACTCTTACTTTAAACAAATTTTATGTCAGGGATGCATCATTTTAGGCCACATGAGAAGAACACCATATTGCATGTGACAAGAGGCAACTTCTTTGCTTTTGTAGGATGAGGCTTAGGAGCTGAACCAGGAGGCCTCTCTATTCAGCTGCAGTAAGGTTACTCAACTGATACATTCAGTTATGCATAGTGCAGTTGTCCTGCCCAAGTAAAGTGTAAAATGATGCAAGTACTGGTGGGGTTTGTTGATGGGGAGAGCCTTAAAAACTGGGGAGCAATTTCCCAGGAGAAGTGATTAAAAGCTCACTGTTTGGTCATCGAAATAATTAATTCAGATCAAACTCTGCAGGAACAATGCAGCATTGTCCAGGTGAAAGGCCTGTATAACCCCACAGGGTTTATCCAGCTATGACCCTTATTATTCTCCCACAGCTTTGTACCATAAAAGCCCTGTAATTAATACTTCTTGTGAGTTACAACCCAACATTGCTAGTCAGCTTAATTTGGGACCATCCAAATTTTCAAATAATTCTTCAAACATCTATGTGCAGTCATTTACCAAAACTTGGATGACATGAGTCACTATCCAACTCTTGACTACAGACAGGGAGTGAATTACTTGACTGGTTTAAATCCCTAATTATCCAGCTTACTATTTTCATAATGTACCAATCTGAGGTATGGTCTCACCCTCACTCAGCTAGTACATTGTATACAGTGTATATGTATACATATGCACATTTGCCTACTTTTCTGCCAAAGAATAAGATCTAAGTGAAGATACTAGGTTTTTCCTTTGACTGAATCATAATCACATCAATTTATACACTTAAAAATATGAGCTTTCTAACACAGGAGGAGTTTGGAGCATCTTAAAAGATGGAGCCACTGCTGCTCACCTGAATATTTTAGCCAGAGTACTCTCAATTTTCTTAAAGTCAGGCCTTTTCTCTGGATCTTCCTCCCAGCAGCTCTTCACTAGTGTATACACCTTCAAAGAAAAATGTAAGGAAAGTTCACCTGAGCAATGGATATAGACAGAGAGTAGTGCTAAACAGCACTACTTCATTAGGGAATTTCCAGTTACTCTTGACTAGCAACATACTAAATTGTGTGACTAACTGTCTTGAACCTATGGTTAGAACACTCATTGCAGGCATCTTCAGCTTAACTCTGTGATGAATAGGGTCATGATCTTAGCTTGAATTTGCAATACACAAATGAAAGGCAAGTAAATGGATCCAGTCCTGCAGCTGGTGTCAGATACAGTTACTGACACAGTGGTCAATGCTGTGGTAATTATATTTCCAATATCCTGAGTTTGGAATTTTTCTGAAACTCGTGATTCAGCCAAAAAGAATGGGGTTCATTGTCGAATATGTGAATGTCCACAATACAGACATTTTCACCTGAGCAAGAAGCCATAGGGGCTGTATCAATGGAGAGAGGTATACTTGAGGTGTGATTCATCCCATCTCAAGGATATCTAAAATAGGTCAGAAGAATGGCACCATATAA
The DNA here is from genome assembly GCA_013398175.1 of Climacteris rufus. Classification (NCBI taxonomy): domain Eukaryota; kingdom Metazoa; phylum Chordata; class Aves; order Passeriformes; family Climacteridae; genus Climacteris; species Climacteris rufus. Next base: position 245,754 of record VZRZ01000777.1, read on the forward strand.
GTGTCTATTTCTTTCAGTAAAATAATTTCCACGAGTTGTATTTCACATTGCTGGTAACAACTGTAGAATGCAATTTCTTCCCACTAGGTTAGAGCATTTGGCATAAAATGCATAGCTTTCACCTTCCCATGATCATGGCTCTAGTTTGGCCAGGACTTCCACCCTTCACCCAGAAAATGGCTTAGTTAATTATTAGCTTACTTCCATCTGTCTTTCTCCCACTGTTTCCAGGGTCAGGTCTGGTCGAAAAGGCTTCGCTCCTTTGCCACTCTCCACTCTGTAAAGTTTCTCTAATACACAAAAAACACCAAAGTTTTAAAGAAAAAAAGCATAAGAAGGACATTGTGCATAGCAGTCTATGATGTTACAAGGTAATGTACAAACAGAAGTCTTGAAGAGATTTCCCTTATTTTGATGTGAATTTCAACTTTGTAACTTTTCTAAATATATGGCACAAGACCAAAACAGGCTGGCTTGAAGGCCCCTGAAAGCAAAATGAATAGAAATGTACATGAGTATTTATTGGTCACGGTAGACATGATTATGGCATCTTCCCAAATGAATGTTGGGCACTATTAGTGTGCCTCTCAGCATGAGGTATAATTACAGTAAAAAACAATGTGAAAAGCCCATTGCAACTTGATCAAAAGTGTGGAGACATACACCGCTCATTAGAGCAGTTCAAATCATCCTGCAGATGCTCAACTTCCTTAAAACTAAGCTATTAATATAAATGAGTTAAAAGCATTGCATTTGTTAGCTCATTTGTACTCTTAGTCATTAAATCTATTCTATGAAAGTTATTTGGATTCTGAACACATCAAAATCAGGCTGCATTAGCACAACTCAAATTAAGCACAGTAAGAAAGAGCTAAAGCAAAAACATCTTCCTTTGTCTTTCTCCTGCAGACTCCAAGAGTTCCAGAGGGATGCATTTTAAAAAAAGAGAAGTAATTTTTTACTTCTGGAGTAAAGGGAAATGGAAAGGGGTCTGTGAACAAGTGTGAAACACATTTATTAATGATGTCTGATTACATTTGGGATACAATTTTACTGAAGGAAGCACATAATGACATGAGGAAGGTTTGTAATTGTGATGGTAAGTGCAACTCTAGAGCAGTTAGGGATGCCTAAGCATGCCTAATGTGCACAATCACCCTAAAATGATGCAGCAGCTTCCAGCTTTTTGGTACAGAAATTACAGACTAGAGAAGGAGCAGGAGACTGGAGTCTCCCAAATGCTATGGAGTGGAGAGACTGCTAAGGAGTCTTCGGTGGGCTAAGAGACAGGAAAGTCTGTGTAGGGCTCATGTATGCAGAAGGAATGTGCTGGATTTCCATGCAGCGCACACACACCTGAGAGAGGAAGTAACAGCACCTATTAGCAGCACTGCAATTAGTCAGTGGCAGAAAGTAGTGGAACAAGGAGGCAGCTTCAATTGAGTGTTGGTATGTGGCAAGATTTCACAGTCTTGAGCAGTGAATGAGGTGTTTCTGCAGAAGAGTGGAGTAACCAGATGGGGAACAGCTTCCTGCAGAGATGCCAGTGAGGAGGACTATGACCTAATTACTTCTACACTTTAGAAATCCAGTTCTGTATACCTGTCATCTTGTAGGACTTCTTTTGTCTCATTAGTAGCAATATTATTGTACATTAAGTTGATTGATACATATTTTCAAGTTGAGAAAATGCGCTCACTGAGTAACTGAAAGTGGAGTTTAATTTTTCTAAGTTGGTGGATGGAGCCCAGGTATGAAAGTTTTTAAGTCTTTTAAAATCTGAACCAGTCCTTGCTGCTGTCAATTAAGTCCTGGAGAAGAGTTGTAACAGTTGTCCTGAAATATCAATATAATGTCTTCTAATTTGCAGAGACTAACTTCTGATAGCCTAGCCATTGAAAGACTTTCTCTGGTGACTTAAAAATCAAACTACTCTAACATGCAACAGGGACATTTCTTCGTCCATTACCACTGATACTAATTTGGTGTTCTTTTCTCTCTTTTTATCTTGGATATTTGTAAATTAATGGTGATCCAAGTTGGAGCTACTGTCTTGCAACATTAGATGATGCCACCAACAAAATGCAGAGGCATTTGAAAAAGTATGGTTCCCGTCTTGCTCATCTTGGCTAATGAATTAATCCAGTCATTTAAATGAGAAGCCACTTCAGCAATATATAATAAAACTAATTCCATTCTGTTACATGAAATTTGATGAACTGATGAAAACATTTACTAAACTTGCATAATCAAAAGTCAAGACTAATGCCAGGAGCAATATATATCCTAGACGTCTACTAATGCTTTTAAAGAAAAAAGGTTTTGTGGAGAAAACAGTCTCCTTATTGAACGGAAAACTTAAAATTTCAGCTGAAATTTACAAGAAGATTATTTTTTTAACTTACAGTGAATCCAGACTTACCAAACAGATTTCATGCCCAGTAAATTTATTGTTGTCTTACCTAACATGCTGATATGTGACCATCTGCAGCAACAGCAGTTAGGTGGTTAGGTACCCGGCTTAGGTGCTACAAATTCTTTAACTTGGATGGATCAACCTAATGCTATTTGAAAGGGAGGGTCTTCCCAAAAGGGCAAAACATCAAGAACCAGGTCAAAGCAAAAACAAGGAATCACATTCTGACTGTGACTGCCAGGGTCAAACACAGAGCAGTGAGGATGCCACCTCACCTCGGAAAAGCCAAGAAACAACTGTGTCTGAGGCTAACTTAATAACCATTAACAAAACACTGTTAATGTTAAAAAGACTGTAACTGCTCAACAAGCAATTAAAAGAATGTAGTTTGCTACAGATTTGCTTTACAAGTCAAAATGATCAAGGTAGGGCTTTGCACGCTCCTTTCTCCATCTACATTGGCAATAATTGTAAAATTCTTCCATTCATGAGGATTGTGCCTGCCACTTCCCAAGAAAAAGGCATAGAAAGGCTTTGTCTCCTCTACCTTATATTAAATATGGAATCCTGAAGAGTTTGCTTTAAGGGGAACAGACATTTCTAATCTCTTTTAGATCTACATTTATATTATAGCGCTGGTGATGTGAAAAAATGTGCTTCTCCAAATATGAACACAGATTTGTGATAATGCAGGATGATGAACATGCACCAGAAATTATTCTCCAATGCAACTCAGTAAAAGAGCTGTTAGGCTGTTGAGCTGCTGCTCTAGATGTTTTAACAAATGTGAGGCGGATCTAACAGAATGACTCAGAGGTAAAGGCAGCGTCTAAATTTGTTGTTAGTAACTGTTGTTAGTCACTAGGAAAATCCCAAACCCACACATGTTTCTGTGTCAGTTCTAGCATATAATAATGCCTCGATTCTGGGAATTGGGATTGTCTGGGGTGGATAGGGGTAGATATTGTCCTGGTTTCAGCTAGGGTAGAGTTAATTTCTTCTCAGAAGCTGTTAGAGTGCTGTGTTTTGGATTTGAAATGAGAATGGTGTTGATAACACAAGGAAGTTACGGTTTTTCGCTAAGTTGTGTTTATCCTAAGTCAAGGACTTTTTTTCTTAAGTTGTCTCAGGCTCTGCCAGTTAGGGGTACACAAAAGAAACTGCGAGGGAGCATAGTTGGGACAGGTGACCCAGACTGACCAAAGGGATATTCCACACCATAGAACATCATGCCCTGTATATAAACTGGGAGGGGTTACTTGGAAGGGAGGATGATCTGGGCTCAGGAATGAGGGTCTGGTATCAGTCAGCAGGTGGTGNAACATCATACCCTGTAACTGGGAGGGGTTACTTGGAAGGGAGGATGATCTGGGCTCAGGAATGAGGGTCTGGTATCAGTCAGCAGGTGGTGAGCAGTTTCATTGTGTATTGCTTGGTTTTTCCTTTCTATTTTTATCATTATTACTGTATATTACTTTATTTTCAATTATTAAACTGTTCTTATCTCAACCTACAAGTTTTGCTTTGATTTTCCTCCTCATTCCACTGGGGCTAAGGCAGGTAGCAAGGCGGGGTTGAGCAAGTGGCTGCTTAATTCCCAGCTGGGCTTAAAACCACAACAACCACTCAAAAACAATGTCACAAAAAGCACAATATGGGGTTTAGTGGATGCACTACAGGAGGAGATGATTTTTCTGACAGAAGTTAAATTGCTAAAGTTAATTATAACCAGCCTGAATAAAGTCTGAATTGCCAGTTTTCAAATGCCAACTGTTCTTGTGTCATTCAACTGAGTTTTTGTTGTTCTGTGTTGACAGTGCTGGTTTATGCTGCCTAAAATGAGTGGCATATTACATGTTGTTTACAAGTCATAATAGAAAAACCTTTGTGGCCTTTAAATGTTACAGTAAGTCTGAACAGCATTGTATAATGTTAACTTCTGTAATGCTGTGGTTCAGGTGAGAAGGGAAGAAAAAGGGCAAGAAAACTCACTGCAAACCTTATTTACAGAAAAAATAGGGACATTTGCCCCCACAGTGCGATCCTTCAAACAGGCTCTTCATTGACCACACAGTGAAAGGAGCAGCAGTTCAAGCAGTTATCAGAGACAGTGCCTTTCACAAAAAATGGAGAATAGGCCAGTTACAGCTACAACCATCCCAGAAGGCTGCAGAAGAGGAGAAATCTGTGGATTTACCTCTGTTGTCCCGGCAGTGCCCGGTGTAGAAGGTCTCTCTGCGTAGGATGATTTCTTGGGCAATGATCCCGTAGCTGTACACATCACCCTTCTGAGATACGTCAGCATGACGGAGATGCTCAGGAGCTGTCCACAGGTCTGAAGATCCAGATGGCAATGGGAGATGATGTAAAGGGGAAAGGGAGAAAAGTACTAGAAAAAAGGGTGATCCTTCTCACAGCATCCACTGGCTATAATGATATTTCCTTTTACTCTTTCCATATCCAATCTAGAGCCCACTGGTATTGTTTATTTCCCACTTTAGCATTTTTCTTGAGAAGCTGGCATCAATACAGGTTAGATAAACCTCTGATGTATTTTTCAGTTTTCTGGGATTTGCTGACCCTGCTACATTCCACTGTAGATGCAGACTCTCACACCTTCAGAAAAGTTAAGTTTATTGGCAGTGAATTTGCTTTTCTTAGCTATGTTTCACAGGTTTCTTAGAAATAGCCTATATATAAGACCAAGGAGTGCCAGCACTATAATAAAAAAATCCCTGAGCCATAAATTACTGAGCTAGGAAATGCAAGCAGTTTGTTATACAAGGTGTCCGATCACAAGACTGCAATATTTCCCAACAGCCTTGATATCGTGAAGCTACTGAAATAATTCTCAAGTGCTTTAGAGCCTGACATAGTATTACCTGCTCATAACTACTTGCTTTCTACAGAAATTATTCATCTGTATTTCTACAGATTGCAACGAGCACCATTGTACCTCAAAACCAGCATGCTGCCATGGTACAACAACTGTGACATGCTGGTGATGGACCACAACAGTGACCTGAACACAGTGACCCTGAAGACAGTGTTGTGATATCAGGCTGCAACATCCAGCCATAAGGAATCTGTAGATCTCTTGTGAAACAGTGAGTTTTCTTCAAAGAAATAGACTGAGTAGCCAGAAATTTTGAGGCTGCTTATAAGCAATAAAAGAAGATCAATACAGTACAATGTTATTATTATTATTATATAAAATTAAATAAGAAATTTGTTAAATGACGAATGAATAGAGCATTTGTATTCAGTGCACTTTTCTTAGTCCGTTTTTATGTTCTTATTGCTACTCTTGAGCATGTTTGTGTTTGAATGTAAAAATTTTCTCCAAACCAATTGCAACCAGTTTCTTCTCAGGTCACATGCTGCAGTTATGGCACAGTGCTGTGGTTATTATACCCCAAACTCTGCTCTACAGATTCATATGACATCATTTGAGATGGGCTCATCTTTTCACTCCAGATCAAGTGAGAAGGAAAAGAGTAGAAAGGAGTGCTCTATTTTACAGAAATATTCTATAAAAGTGAGGTGAATAGAAAATGTAAAGAAAAGGTATTAAAATTATTCCAATCTAGTTGAGCACATATTACTAGATTCCTACCTAAGGAATCTAGGACATAATTTGGGATGGGCTCATCTTTTCTCTCCAGATCAAGTGAGAAGGAAAAGATGAGTAGAAAGGAATGCTCTATTTTACAGAAATATTCTATGAATGTGAGGTGAATAGAAAATGTAAAGAAAAGTTATTGAAATCATTTCAATCTGGTTGAGCACATATTACCAGATTCCTCCCTAAGGAATGAAAAGCAGAGTTATCATTGCATATCAATACAGATTTTTTTTTAAGGATTATCAGAGTCATGACTGTCAATGTTTAAATTATATCACAGAGCATTGTGGTAACACGTGTTTCTGATCAATGACAAGATTTATGGTAACTTCTTTTTTTCTTCACACAAGGTCAGTGTTACTGCTGAAGAGAGCTCTCTGCATGAAGGACATGGATACTGAAAATGCTTCTTATACCTCAGTCACATGTCAAATCTCTGTTTTCTAAACTAGAAGTTGAATGCTCATCCTTCCTTCTTTCTCACTTACACTGCCTAATTGCTTTCTCTACCTGCTAGTAATTCTTTCACTGTGTTAAGTTAAAACAGTATAACGGGTGCTACAATACAAATCAAAATCATATTGTATGTTTTGTACTGTGTACAAGATGTAATTAGACCCTACTGGTCTATTAAGATAAGAAAATTCCATTGGGTTGGAAACCATGAAGGAGAGTCCAATTGGACATGTTTTTTACCTTTCCTTGGAGGCAGAATTGAATTACAGCCAAAATCAGTGATCTTCACTACCATGCGATTGTCTACTACACAGTTAGTGGATTTCAGTCGACCATGGACTTCAGTTTTGCTTGAGTGCAGGTAAGACATCCCCTGTGGTTGACAGTAAAAAAGAAAGAAAGCACAACTACATGAGACACTCAACTGTTACCAGACTCAACAAGAACGTGAATATTAGCAAAGTATCTGTGCAAGTAATTAAATTGACTTCATCTGCAGTGGATATACATAAATCACAATTCCCTTTCATATTATTATTTTATAAAGGAGACTTTCCAAGATATTAGGAACAGCCAGTGTTGAGAAATGAGGAAATGGATCATGTAATGAAAGACCACCCTTCCTCTTAGTTAACAACAGTCTGACACATCATCTTGGGTTTTGTCAATATTAGACCACAATTAAGCAATTAAGGTCTCCCACAAAAGTTTTAATTTCACTTACAATAAATGGGTTTTGTAAATTTAATATAGATTTCTTGGAATGTTACAGAAGGAAGTGCTTCCAACTACATATTCATCCAAAGAACACAAGAGGTGTGAGAGGAATTACTCCTTATGTCTGTACCATCTTTGAAGATCACCACACATCGGAGACATAATTTGAAACATTGGAGCAAAGCAGAGGGCTTAAGAGGGGTCAATGCAGAGTGTCAGATGATGCACTAGGGCTTTTATCAGACAGGGGATCAGACTAGACAATCACAAAGGTCTCTGCTGACCTGACTGATTATGGTTTTCTCTGTACAAGTCAATACACACCAGTTATCCATGAGCTAAACTTGAAGCAAGCATCATGGGGACTGCCCGATGCAGTTTCATCCGTATTTCCTGAGATTCAGACTCTTGACTCACAACACACACAGGCTTAGAGGTGTGTAAGCTTGCCCCTTTTTACTCATTGCCTCTGAACTTATCTGATTTAGTCTAAGACACTGAAATACAATGCAATACATGAGAAGGGGCTAGCAATGAGGCATACCAGGAAAAGAACACTATTTAGTGGGCGTCAACTGAATAAGGAAGTAAGTATGCTAATTCATACCCTCTTGCTATTATTTATTCTGTTTCATCTCTCTCTTCTGAACTACTTAAACTCACACCTACTTATAGCCCACTACTGGTTGTTTTTCTTCCTACAGTCCTCTTTCCTTTGTGCTCAATATATGAAGCACCATCTATACCCTGTGGAAGCCAGAACAGATATGCCATATCTGTTTAGTTTCTTCTCTGACTGATCTTCCACTTAGACTCCTACATGTATAGCTCATCCTTTTATATAACTGGTAGATAGAATTTAATCAGGGTTACACAGCTCATGTGGTCATGAATACACTGTATGACATGCTGGCTTTTCTTTTCAAATACTGGGTTACCCATAATTGGGAATGGATCAGCAAATACTACAGATCACTGAGACATGAGCTGAGTTTTGGGAGCAGCAGATAAATGTCTGAGACACAAGCAGCCTGCAAAAGATGCAATCTCTGAAGAATGCTGTAGGACTGGTTATCCTGGACCTATCTAGACCATGCCAAATTTACAGAGGCTGTGTGCACGCTATACTCAAGGAACACATTTCTTGATTAAGCAGCTTTTAGCATGCAGCCCTGATGAAACTTCCCAGGATGTTTTGCCTGGTTTAGGCTCTATTTCCTCCAGCCGTGCCTTCTTCCAGCTCCTGCTTTCATTATCCAGGAAATATACCCACTGCTACAGTAGAATTCCCAATTAGTTTCAGCATCAAATGACAGGAAAAGGTAATTTAGATTTCCTTATCCCAGGGCCTTCTTGTTAACAATTTCTAAAGGCAGAAGTCTTATAGATGTACGTGATAAAATTTTCTTCTTTCCTTCCCACTATCCTATGCACCTACCTGAAATCACAGAAGCTACTAAGAACCCATAATGTGATTTTCAAAATTTATAACGAGTTTCAGTACAATACTTCCAAATATTTGAGCATTCTTGTAACCTCTGCTCTGGAGCTCTGCAGCTTGAGTTCTGACTGACAATTCCTTTTCTGGCACAATGCAAGAATATTATAACCCCTTGCACAATATCCTGCAGCAGTCACTTATTTAATAAATAGTGTTGCAATGACAGTGTATGCACTAATAACTACAAGGCTTGATTACTGCAATTCACTCTCAGCAGACCTTTCATCAGAGCTCTTTGGTCACATGTAGCCAAATCCATGTACCTATCTCACTCCTAGAGACAGCTAAGATAGCAAAAAAAAAAAACCAAAAAGTATGTGGGGGGAGGAAGTAAATGGAGTAGATTAGGGCTTCCCCTTTGGCCACCCCACCTTCTGTGTCAGAAACAGATGCAGCAGCTTCTTGTGCCAGATGAAGATCAGGTGAAGGATGAGGACTGTTCAGTCAACGGTGAAAGCAAAGTGTAGGAAAGTGGTGGTGTGGAAAGGGAGAAGCACCTCCAAAGGAAGGCAAAAGAAATGCTGGAGCTGGTCATGGGGATTTTAACAGCCTGGAGAACTGCAGCTGGACTTGAAAAGGATAGCTACTGAGATGACAGAAACAGAAGCTGAGAGGCCATGAAATGACTTCTGCAAAAAGAGAAACCATCCACGTAAATATAGATAGGGTGCTTAGAGGTTTAGAAGCTACAGTTTGGACACAGCAATACAAGAATTTCATAAAAATGTCTAGATCCCAGAAGCTTCACCACAGTATCAAGTCAAGGAATAGGAGAGGCTGGCAGATCATCCAAACAACAGTAATTTCCCTCATATTCCCAGGTATATACAAGTTTTCAGGAAGATTTTGTGAACCATCTCTACTAACGTAGCTAATAATGCTCAGGAGCCATTCCACATAGCAGATTCAGTGTGCCAATGCTTTCTCAATGCCATGTCCCCTTTACCAGTGGTGCACCAAATGACTGGTTGTGAAGTCTCAGTACCAGTGCAGTCACTGGGCATTCGGTCACTCCTTTCAGAGGGACGAGGATTTCTCTCTTCTCATAAACAGAGACAGTACTAATCCATATTTTCTAAGGAAACATCTCAAGGTGAACTGCAAAGGGTTAAAAAATACCCTGGGTTTTGATATGCTACATGGAGGAAGGGAAACTCCTCTGCTACTATTTAAAATGAAACTTAATGCTGAATGTTAACTGGACTTGAAAGTCATTAACAAGGCAAACAAACTGTGACAATTTGGATTAATGGGGCTTTAATAAAGCACAAGATTTTCAATATCTCTTTAGAACACACACAGTGGAGTCATTCATCGTGGAGACCAAATCTGAACTGGTGCATGAAGGGAAACAGGAGGACCATCCAACTGCAAACCAGCAATAGGAAGAGGAGAGCAGTTGAGCACTTGCAAAAATACAGAGGTGATTCTCTACATTATCTGCAGAGGTATAATGAATTATTACACCAGTGAATTACAAAGGCTCCTTAATTACCATCTAAACAGTTACAAGTCGCTAATGTAGAACAGAATTTCCTTTACAGTGCATATTGATTTTTCTTACCACAAGGACCTAAAAAGCAAAGATCTGTTGAAAGCTACTGAAAACCAGCCTTGGTTTCTGCACAAGATTAATTTCTTCCCTCTCAAACTGCTTGAAATGGATAGCTCTACTGAGAAACCAGAGTTCCTCACTCTAGTGAGAAAATCAGGATGGTACATAAACAATGTGTTTAGAAAAAGTTGATCCCATCTCTGGATACATCTTAGAGTAATTTTATTATTAAAAAAAAATACAGTTTTGCTTTGTATGCTTTACCTGAGGCCAGAAAGCAGAGTGCTTTGCAGAGCTTGTGACTGTAGGGCTGATTAGCCCTACTAATCAGAGCCACTGGTCAGCAGATTGTAACCCTCTGATCTCTGGGTCACACTTCTGTGGGACATACTTTATTTGTTTATTTATAAATAGCCCAAAGCCAGTTCTGGTCCCTATTTCCAGCTTCAGTCTGAATGACACTGGCTTCTCCTGCCTGGGATACCTGTGCCCAGAGGAGAAGAGTGGAAGGGCATACAGCTCTAGAAAAGAAGGAGAAGACCTTGAGAGCTACACTTCTCAAAGGATCAGTTTTGCAAGACAGGGCAGGTTGATTAACATTGCACTGTCAGCACTCCACTCACCTTAGCAATATCATACATGACGGAGATTTTAAATTCCCAGTCCATGAACGTGCCATCAGGGTAGGAGATTTTATCATTTAAAACATCCTGTCAAGAGAAGAAAAGTTTTTCAGGGCAAAAACAGAAGATGGGATATGACTATCCAAATTTCACACCTTTCAACCAGCAACATTGTTTTTTACAGAGAGTACATGCACTAGAACAGAAGTTGACTCAAAAAAAACAGGGAATATGAAATATGTATTATGTTTACATAGAGCTAGAAAAGTGAGAACTCCAGAAAAGAGGGTTTTGTGCAATGAAAGATACATTGTGAATTTGTTCTTAAAAATAAGTCTTTAATAACACGGAATAGCTGAGACACAAACAGTCAAGTTGTGCAAGATGAAGAGGATTTTCCATGTTTTGTGCTCACAGTCCATTTCCTACGAATTTACTCATAGCCTTAGAAGTTCAAAGTAGACTGTTGCTTTATCTTAATCTGCCAGTCATTTACAGTTATTTCAGCCACTATGACATCCATTGCTAAAGTAAACTTCCACGAGTATGCCAGTTTACCAGAAAATAACTTAGAGAGATAATTGTTATTTTGCTGCCTTGCTGTCAGTTCATTCCAGAGACCTCTGCTACCGATGACAGTCTTTGTATGGTTGCAGAAGCAGAGACAATATATGCCTGCAGAAGAGCTGATAATTATCCATTCATAATTAGCACTGAAATGATACTGGTAGTAATAAACCATACCTTTTGCCAGGCATCAATTTACCATTTCTTTTTACAAATAAAAATGAAGGGTTGTTGTCCCTAACAACACAGAATGTGCCATATTTCTCCCTTACTAATATGAAATACATTCTTTTTTTTATCCTTGTGCACTGTGGTCCACAAGCACATCAGCTGAGACAACAGCTACAGCTTGGAAAATGAAGAAAAGTTATATCCTGTATACTTCCAACTGGGGACATAGTACAAATACTGGCTTTTGCTGTGGCCTGGGCAGAGCTCTGCCTGTACTTTTCCTTGCCTCCACGTCACCTCATCCTCTCACTGCTGAGAACCATCAAAATGACACAGCAGCACCTGGGGAGTGATGCAGAGAACCAAGCAAAGGAGAGGAAGCTTGGAGTCAGAAACCCATCACCACTTGCTCAGTCCATGGCTGCTGCATAAGGGCCACAGACACAGATATGGGGATTTTTTTCTCTTACTTTGATATTTGGCAATTTGGGGGTTGAAGGAGACCTTTAAAATTCTTTACCCGCAGAGAACCTCGTTCGCAGTACTCAATCACCCCAAAGATCATGGTGTCTATCTTCACAGTGCCATAGAACTTGGTCAGGTTGTAATAATCAATCTGTAGGAGCTAGAGCAGAAACATTTCATGTTTTTAAAAGCCATCATTTTTAGTGTAGAAACACAGATCACGGATATTTGTGTGACATGGCTTTTTTATCTCAGGCCCTAATAAGATGTATGAGTTTCCCTTAAACCAGAGTGTACTAAGGCACTGAGTGAAGTACTTGAAGACATTTGTCATTCCAGAGCCTTCTGGATTAGGGAGATAAGAGTGGCTGCTGTTGGATACTGCAAGTTAATTCCAGAGCCCACTATAGTATCTCTTATTGCCTTTCTATTAAACCTCCCAGCTGACCAGAACAGCCATTATGACTGACAGAATGTTGTGAATCAGTCAGTAAATGAGCAAGTAATAAAAATTTAATGATGCTGCATGATATTATGGACTTTGTCCATTTAAATAGACAACTATAGTTTACTTTGAGGTATTTTTAGAGTTTATTGAATTCACAATATAGCAGTGTCATGTAAAAGGAAAACCATTCAAAAAAAAGATGCAGTACTGCAGCCAAATTAATCTCCCATGTTGGAATGCGCAAGTCAGCAGAGAGTAACTTATATTTAAAGAGCTGCACTTGGCATTCAATAATAAGATTTAACTACTACATTTCACTATTGATGAATTAGCGTGATATGAGCCAAAAGAGTGCAGTGCCTTTTAGCATGAGCTATAAAAATTTATTTAGTAAGGCTGTATGACAGCACATGTGTTTAGTAAGGCCATATGACAGCACATGAATTACTTCATTCATCCTCAGCTTGACTGGCACACAATTCAGACTCTGAAGTGGTGATGACATCACACACACAAAGAGAAAGTTCATCAAGCAATATCCTTTGAGGAACTCATTACCAGTCCACCTCACAAACACACACAAGCATATGGCTGTTGGAGATGACAGTGGAAAGCAATGACTTCACACAATCCCACCCTGCTGTGTCCAGTTCCTATGTGCAACAGTTACCTTGTTGAGTTCTATTTTTTGCTTCTCTGAGAAATTACCATCACTGTTTTTGAGATCCTTTAGGATCACCACCTGAAAGAAAAATACCAGTGGGGAAAAGAATAATAGGTTTAGTACAACAGCAATTCATCTTTCTTTTCCAAGAAATGCCCATACAAAGAAATAACACAGAAACACCTGCCTACTGCTTCACTGTTGGAGTTTCAGTTAATCAGGCAGTAAGTACTGGACTCATATTTTCTTCAAAGGATTTAGAACTATCAATTAACTCAACAATAATATACTTGAGTCAGGCAGACAGCTCTACTGAATGCACAAGAATTGCCCTGTAAATTGCCTGTCCTCCATTAACCTATTCATCTCTTCAATACCAAAATGTATCAGATTTCTGTTCCCTCTCTTTATGCTTCTGTGGTCCTGGAGCGGGCTAGGGGTTCATGCAGTCTAATATTTAGCCTTCTGTCAGTAAACAAATACAAAGCAGTTGATAGGGAACAAATGGCTTACTCCTTCCATAAGAAAAAAACATTTTGCAAGGTCAAGGAGGGTTGAATGACCTCCTCCCAAAAAGTGCCCTCCTAAAGGTGAGGAAGGGACACGGACACTGCAGTCAGGATACCTTCTTGTCATATTTGCCCTGGCGCAGTCTCTGGGTGGTGTCACGTCTCTTATCTTCATCAATCTGAGAACAAAGAAGAATAATTAAGTTGCAATTATCACCTACTCCCCATCTGACAGGTCCAGAGAGGTTAGTAATGTAAGTGTGTGCCACACAGAGACGCATAAGCCTATCTCTCTAGGGAGGGCCACTACATGCCACAGAAAGTGTGGGACATCCATGCCACTCCCAGGCCCTCCTCCTTCTTCTTTCATGCTCTTGGGCATTACAGAGGCATAACAAGGCACTGGGAAATAATTTGTAACAGAGACTGGAAATAAATACCCAGCCCATTCACCCATCACAAAATGAGCTTTACTGATGGGAACAGGTATATTCCATTAGGGAGCAATAGATGGGGAAACAATCTCTTATTCTTCAATACAGCAAGTGTGGGATTAAAAAAACTGTACAAAAAAAAAAGTTAACAGATCCTAGTTCTACCAGAGCCATAGCATGCACATTAGTCAGGACATATCAAAACTCCAGCACTGATGGTCTTTAGGAGACAGAATCCAAGACCGAGCTTTGGGCACTGTGCTTCTCTTACCTTCAAACTAACATGACTTGTCTCATTGGTCTCCAGAGGCAAGATTTCCTCAGGTGGTATATGGGACCATTTCTTCCACCGGCGCTCATTATCTCTCCTGTACTTCCTGAAAAACAAGAGAAGTCTTCCAGAATATCCTCCCAGTGAATTGAAACCCACAACAGGAGATTAGGACAGGGAAGCATCTAGTGTCAGGATGACACAGGGATGGTGTGTCAGGTTGACAAGACTTGAGCACAAGTCCTATGGCTCTTGTGCAGTTTTCCAGTTCGAGGATACTCTTAATTCCCCTAACTTTGGAAAAACACATTCAATTCTGTAGCAGAGCAGAATAGATTTAGCAGAACAACTGCTAGGCAATTGCCAGAGTATCAGGGGTGCTCAAAACGATTTAAAGCACAAAGGGCCATCTGGATTTTACATAGTTTTCTCCTCCATGTTATTGAATGTACTCGGAAGAGAGATCCCACAAACAAATGCAAGCCAAAGGAAGTCCTGCCATCAACAGTGGATAGTTAGAACTGGTGTGAATACAATGCCAACAGAGGAGGTAACAAGCGTTGAGATGGCCTTTTGTGGGTCTTCCTTGTATTCTACACATTTTGTAAAAATGAGGGAAAAGTCCTTGGAATGGGGAGAAAGAAACTGCAGAAATTCAGAGCAAGCACTGTCTTGTCTTAGAGAAAAGCTGCAGGAGAGCTTCTGCTCATCAAATTATCTCCTTACTTGTGCAAGTCCTTTCTCTGCTAAAAAAACCCACAAGACTGACTGGAGAGTCTGCAAAAGAATCCTAACACACTGATGACTGCTAGCAAGTCTTCCAAATGGCAGAATCCATACTACTGATTAATAATACAAATATTCCCTTTCTCAATATATTTTCAGCATATATTTGCATAAGGAAAAGACCAATAATTGCAGTAAGAACTGTCTTTCTCAGTTCTATCTTGTAAGGTGTTTGTGTGCCATTAGGATGCACTACAGTTCAAACTGGTATCAGATGGTGATTAAGAATATATCAAACTGAATTACAATCTACTAGGTCTAATATTTAGTTATATGTTTTGCAGGACTTGAACTTTCTACTTTGCAGTCAGAACTACACAGGTAGTTCAAGTGTCCTAGAAATTTGGGAGATGAAGGAAAAATGAGGCATTTTGTTCATTTTCATAGGAGGTTCTCTTCTCCTTTGCTTGCTAGGGGACAATCTTTGGTAAAGATTATATTTGAGAAGTTTGCTACTATTTTGACATGAAAATGCAAGTTTTATTCTAAAAAATTCTCAGAAATCTCTTCTATATTTGACACTTGGGAATATTACAATGATACGTATACAATAATAATATAATCCTCTGAGCAAAATCTTTAGATTTTAGGCATCTGCAAATATGGAAAAGTATAGAATCTACTACAAATCCATACTGTTTATTAATTTTCATAGGCATTACAAACTTCACTGTCTGTTTATAAGTTAGTGCTTAGATGTGACTAATAACTCCTACATTTCTTGAGTACAATTAGATGTGTAAGAGTTATATATCTTTATCTTTGCTTTTTCTCTTGCTTTAGTTAGCAAGGCAGACTGGTCTACTCAAAATAAGAGAGCCTAGACAGCATCTGTTTCTAATCAAGTTTTCTTAAGATCTGATTTTCTTGCTTTTTCTGAAGTTCTCTGATATATAACAGAGATTTAGACTAAAAACAGATGCACAGGTAAGACAATTTTTTTAAAGATTAAAGAAAAGCGTATACTTTGGAAATGGAGTGTGATTTCTTCCCTCAAAAGGAGGCACCATTGATTTCTACTTTTGCTTTTTCTGTAATGATAAAGTTCAATTGTGCTACATTAATGAAATACCAAGCAGTTAGAAAAATTGTTATGCAGGGTGTTGGACTGAGTTGAAGGAATGGATCCATGGGATGAAAACACCAAAACCTCATAGTGTTTTGACTCCTACAGTGACTCAATAAAAATACTTCCTTCTAGATTGAACTTTTATGTCATCAATATGTTAAAGAAATAGAAGTGAATCCCAAGAAAGTTACAGATGGGTAGTAAAGTGGAAAAATTCTCAAGAGTGGTCTGAGACTTATGTTTCTGTGTCTGTATAGGAATCAGAGCTTTTTAGCAGATGCAAGAACACTGAGCCTTGCTGCATCTTCTCTCTTGATTATAAACCTGTCATAACAACACTAGGGATGCAAGCACTACTTGGTATATACTAAAGAGTTCACACTAGAGGCAACCACACAGGTATATAAGGTCAGCTAATCAATGGCTCTTCAAGGAGAGATCAAAGGCATTGCCCTAGTTGGAAAACTGTTCAAGGACAAACAAACAGAAAGCCAAAGGGCTTGGTACCTTAAAATCAGCAAGGAGATGATCAGAACCAGAATCACAATTCCCGTGAGTGTAAAGACAGCAATAGTCAAGACGTGTGGGCCTGCAGAAAAGAAAAAATGAAAGATAAACACCTTGACAGAGGATGCTGAAAAACAATATTTAAGAAATTACCCTCACACACACATGCAAATCACAGTAGCTGACCAAGGATACTTTTTGGTCACATCCAGATTTAGAGGTTTTGGTAAAGTCCAGCACTGCCTTGGGATGACACACACTTGCCTCTTTCAAGGAGGGATGAAGCATGACCCAGAGCAGTGCACTCTTATATCCCCACCTGAGACATGGGCAATCTGTAGGGACACTCAGGTAGTGGTGCTATAGAGTGGACTCCACTCTTCAGTAGGAAATTAATATTCCATAGAGGCAAATTAATCTGGTGGTAGCATAAAGCTGGTAAAGTGTCCTTAGAAGCTGCGAGGTGCCAAACAGTTTGAAAATCATATTGTTCAGGCATCTGAGGACTTAAACCCAAAAACCACAGAGCACATGAGGGTTCTAATCCTAAGCAGGCGGACAGGATGAACAAGGCTGGGAACTGACTATTTAAGGTTTTAATTTTGATTGTCTTACTGTGGAAAAGCAAACTGAAGTCTGTCTTGTGTCTATTCTTGGAGCTTAGGGGTATTGGGAAGGAAAATTGGCAGCCACCAACTTCCTTTGAAGAGTTAACAGGCCATTATCACAGAGCTTCAGCTTCAGTTGGTCACACGTCTAGAGTGAACCTACTCTACTGAGCAAGGCTCTCAGGCAAAGAAGGCAGAGGAGAATCCAGTTTTGCAGATTGCCATCTTGATTAAGGATAGTAAAAGAGCCAAGTTATTCAGCATTACTGAGGCTAATGCTGAACTGTCTGTGCCCAGAAAGAGAAAAGAAGGCACACTGAAAAAATCATCCAGCGTAAAAATTAATAAATAAATAAAAATCAAATTTACATACACTAGCTGTCTTCAGAATCAAGCAGCAACTGAAGGGGGATTTTCAACAGACCGATTTAAGTGCCTGCATCTGACATAGAATTCAGTTTATGAACTCCTCTGTATTTTGGACCCAGCTTTCTGCTTTGGTTTTTCTTGTTCTTGGTATCATATCTCCCCACCTTCTTTCAGTGTGTTCATCAGTCTCAGGGCCTCACAATAATTTAATATCAGTCTGATGCTCTGTTGAAAACCATCAATACTACTGTTTTCCTCCACAAGTTAACTCACCACTATAAAACTAGAGATAAATGAGAATGTGCAAAGACATTTAGTATAAAATTTTTATAGTTTTATACTATAGGTTTGTGAATTGTGCTTTGCAGCTTAACAATGAGCAGATTATAGTTTCCCATGAAAGTGCTGTGGGACCGTAATTTCCGTTTTCTGAGGTTCTGCTACCACCTCCTGGCTCTTAGTATTACAACAGGCAGAGGGAGAGTGCATCACAAATTCACCAGTTCCTGGAACCAGAAACATTTCTGTATTGAAGACTGATCTTATTCAAGTTTACAATGAGGGTTAAAACCTTCTGAATAAGGGGAAAACGTGGATGAACCCCCCTTTCTTTTCATGGGATCCTAGGAGGAAGGTAGGCAGCAGAACTGGGTCAGCTGTTCTCAGTTACAGCTTAGGAAGGAGCAGGGCTCTGTTTGTCTGCTCTGTTCACCTCCCTGGAGGAAAAAAGATATTTCAGGTTGCAAAGTTTTGACTCACTTTGGCAAGGCACAATGATTACTTAAACTTTGACCATTCTCCTTTTGGGTGGATATATTTATTTAGAATCACACTGAAGGAAGGTTTATTTTTTTAAAATGTGAAAACAAAATAATCAAGTGACTTTGGGAGGCCATTTTACTTTAATTTAGTACAGTGTTAGGCTTTAGTTAAGCATTAGATATTAAGCTACTGGTTTGCAGACATTCGCCTTCTGCAATTCCCGTTTTTCTTTCACTCTTATGCAGCAGCTTTAAACTGTTGCCTTAGGTTTTAACCCTTATATTTTTCAAATCCTGCATTGTCTGGCGTGTATGCTTTATATCTTGTTGGTTGCTGTTTTCTACAGACATAACACTAGCATTTTGTACTCAACCAAGGACATTCGGGCTGCCCAGGCCCAAGCTTCTAAAGGGGGGTGGGGGGGAGCGAGCCAGGGGGAAATTGTAAAGTTTTAATTGGTAAATCTATGCTGATATGCGAATGGACCAAGTCTATAAAAGTGTGGAGAACTCGTGACTCATCATCCATTTTGGGTGATGCCCCAAGGAGGGGGCTTTGTCTGCCCTAAATGTACCTTTGAAGGCCCTTCAAATAAATACCCACCTTTTATTCCCTTACTCCTGCCTGGCCTCAGTTTTTGGGCTAGCCTTTTAGGCATCAAAACAAAGACATACTGAAGGGAATATTTGAAAGATACAATGATCCACTGACAGCACAGCATGTTATGGGGCTCGAGGGATGGATGAAAATGGGACTGGAGCAACCCAGAGAAGACAGGTGCCAGAAAGCACACAGCTCAGGGAGCTGGTGCAGGGAGACCCTGTGGCTCATGTGTGCAGTGTTGCTGTCTCTGCACAGGCAGGACTCATGGTCATACCAAGAGAGACCAGAGATTTGACCAGAGGTGAAAAATGAAAGCTCCACTAAAATCCCTGTGCTCTTCCCAGAACTGTGTAACTGGCATCTTATCAAAGCTGCCGCCTCCTCCTGGTAGCTCCCATGGGTCCCTGGCAAGGAACCACTACTCCTGCCTCTCTTATGAGGGACAAGGCCTAATTGAGAGTATCTGATTTACTTTACTGAGGAATAAAAATGTTTGAATCCATTTTTACCACCTTACTGTGAATGGACTCTCAGTTAGCAGAAGGTGTTTGCCTTTCCAGTTATGCTTTGCCTATTCTCTAATGGAAGTAAACAGTACAGCAAATTAATGGGAGGCCTTTAGCAGAGACTTTTAATAGCAGAATCTTTGGATTCTCACTGATGGAATGACTCAGGTGAACACTAAATCACTGTGCACTAACCCTTGCAATTACTGCCACTGCAATAATTTTTATTCTGCATATCATACCCTGAGGCATATGCCCATCCATTGCCAATAATGATGTGCCAGCAGTCATAAAGGGGGAAACAATCTCAGTCTGATCAGACTGACAAGACTGTAGTCTGCTATGCTGAATAACAAGGGGCATCATCTGTTCTATCCAGGAGTCACCAAAAACTCAAAAGGAAAGGAGGTGGTGATTTGGGGGATTTTAGATTTAAAGTTTGGGTGTAAATAGAGCCATAACCTAGTTTCTCATTGTCTTTCTTCAAAGAGTCAGCTCTTCTCAGAGACTCCTCCAGAGAAGCACCCTGAATCTGCACAGTGCTGTGTCCTCTCCCCAGATGCCTACAACAAGGATAAAAGGGCAAGCAGAAGCCACCAAGCTCCATCAGACATACAGAAATGCAGAGTCAGACAAGTCATCATAACCTTAACTCAGCTGCCTTTCCTGAACAGTCTTCCAAGCAATTCACACCATCTTCTAGTGAAGATTATTTGTTTGGGAGTGACCTCTTCTGAAACACCCTGTGGCATTCCCCACAATCACTGCTACAGTATGGAGTCTATAAGAGACTTAGTATCAGTGCCTAAACAGAATTAAGGTTTTGAACTGGATTGGAGGCAGAGAACATGGGGGGATGGGGCAGAAGAAGGAAAGATGCTGTTCTGCACCCAGCTCCTGGCATCACTGGCTGGGGGCAGTGTGAAGGTAGCGTGCTGGATGGCACAGCAGGTGGATCTCAGGACTGTGACTTGTCTTCAAAGCAGAGGTAGGTTTGATGGGTGTCTCACCAGTGCCTGGAGTATCACTGGGCAGCTTGTGGTTCTTCCAGATGAAGTCCGGACTGTTTGTTGCCTTGCACGTCTCATTGGTTCGAGTGTTGAAATACAGAAGAGGTTTGAACTACGGATGTCGGAGGGAAGAAATGCAGTCAGCAGCCATGTTCTCCCTCTTTTGTCCCTTGCTTCAGACCACCCTTAATAAATGTATTGCCCAAACTCAAAGTAATTTTTCTGCTACAGTGGTGCATTTCTCAGTGTAGCCATATGTTTGGCTTCCATATTCCTTCTCATTCCTCCCTCCTCTCTGAAAATAAATTTACCAATCCCACAAAATACCAGCTGCACTTCACTTACTGAATCACCAGATGACATCAATCCTGCCAGTCTCCAGCACACCTCACATGACCCCCTTTTGGCATGCACAGCATGCCTTGGCACTCCACCACTCCCGCTGTAGTTATTTTCATCATTCTTATGCAATAGTACAAGGCATTTTGTTTCCCCTTTTACATATAAGGTCGAACAGTTGCACCCTGGACATACGTACATAATTCGCAGTCTGTGATGTGTACAGCAGGGTCAGGTTGGTATCAATGTCTCCAAATCCATCTAGAGTCACAGGACCCAGTACACCTGCAGACACAAGGAATTAGTCAGAGGGCTTGCACAAATATGAGGCAGGAATGATGGGATAAATAAAAGGATTTCTGATACTCAGGATACTTTTCTTCTTCATGTACATGCTAGATACGTATCGGCTCAGTGTGGCACTACTTCTCTTTTAATACCACACTACATTTTCTCTACAAAATACAATTCTCAAATGTGTTGAACTGACTGCACTGAAGAGTGAAGTCTCCCTCTAGCTATAGGAAAATGTATTTGTCAGGTTTCCTCAGCATACCAAGAATGTCAGTCACCTCCCTTGAAGAGACCATTTTAGAAGTGAGAAGGGAAATAGTCTGTTTCCACCTGCAGTTTGAATCTATCAGCAAGAAAGGAAACACAAGGATACTTTCATTCCCCTTACTCTTTTGAAACTTCTAATAATACTATTTTAACCACGTTCTTTTTGCCTTTAGCCTCCTGCCTCTGTATGTCAGCACATGTGCACACTGAGAAATTGCCTGTGGAGCATATTCCAAGGATTTTAAGGTGGAACTTCCCAAATCCCTCAGAACAGCTTGACTGTGCTCCCATGAAGTCACTTGTCTCAAAAAGAGCACAAGCTTAGCCAATACCCACCACTCCTGAAAGTCTCACCTTCGTTTTTCCCTTTCTTTTTTTACAGGAGGGTTTTTTGATCACCTTCAGATTGTCCTTTTGCTACTGTTGATGACTAGTTTTATTTTTCCTATAATTCAGTATGAGCATTATTTTGGTTCAGTAATTACCTTCTCTCTTGTCAATGCAAAAATTGATGCTAAATTCTTTATGGTCCACCTTCTTAGTATCAAAATAATTATTGTATGAAATCCCTACTGTACCAGACTCCATCACAAGAAAGAATGAAGGTGATTCAACACCTATCACTTTTAGGATTTTTTTTTAAACTAAACCTATAAAGGATGATGAGCATTACAGTGCTGTATTTTGGATAACTAAAAAAGTTTGTGCAACTTAACTTTCAAATTTAGCGTTAAACTGAAGAGATTAATTTACTGATAATCAGAAAGGGATGCTGTCTTCAGGAGGAATTAGTAATATAGGAAATATAGGAAATATAGGAATAGAAATATAGGAATTATATTTTGCTAGGTATGGGATACCATAGTTAAAGTAAAGATAAGACCACAAACTTTCCTATCTTAGAAACATCTGGAAAACTCCTACACACGTTTGCTGAACATAGGTGGGACATAAATACAAAACTTTCAGTCATCATTTTGCTACAGACCTCTGATGTGAAGCAACAACTTGAATTATACTCCCAGAAGGGTAATGTTGTCACTTCTTTTATGTAAGTGTTGCCTCTGCCTTTTCCTAATGATTGAATTCTGTGATTTTAAGCCCATGGCCTACAAAACAAAAGCCCACTGGTGCTAGACAACCTGTGAGAGGAACAAGAAGGTTGATTAAAAAGAGCCAACTCACTGCCAGCTGCCCTACACGCACACTGCAGGCAGCCAGGCCTACACGGCTTTGTAAACTGGAAAAGGTTGAAACGATTTTATTAAAGCTTATCCAACTGACTTCAGAGTAATTTTCAACATCAAATACTGCAACTTCCTTATAAAAATTATATAAAAAGAAAAATGAGTGGGAATAAAACCCTTTTAAGGGCTTGGACTTGTTTAGTGTAGACGTGACTTATCCTAAAAGTGTTTAAAATTTCTGTTCCCTCATCAGTTTAGTGAACCCTGCACAGGACTGTACTTTTTTTACCTTCAAAAGTGGTATTTCGGAATTCATTGATTAAACTGAGAGGTGACACTGGAGTCTGGGAGACAATAAATTTCTTGAGAATATGTCCAAACAGCAACACTGCATTAAAATAGCCAGCAAGAAAGTCATCTTCCATCTAGAACAAAAGAAAATAAAAAACAGCAGTTTGAGAGTTCATGTTTCTGCCATAAAGCAAAAATAACTTTTATTGCCTCCATCTGGCAGAAACTCCAGCATGGAAGACGAGAATCTGCTGAACACTGAGTGAGTAGATGGCCAATGCCACATCAGCGTTCTCACTTTGAAAAATAAAGATAAACAAAAAATATTTTTGATGTATGAAGACAGGGAGGTGCTGAAAACTTATGAGAGGCCAACGTAAAGCTCTGGCATGCTGATCCTGGTGCAGAGGATTCAAGAAATCCTGCACTGTAGGGTCTTGGCAATACTGCTCTGCTCAGTATGTCCCAAAGACCCTGACTTTGGATTAGAGTTTCTGTGCAGATAATTCAGTGTGAAGCCAGCATGTTTGGGCTTCCAGATGGCCACAGCTCAGGGGAAAGGAGCTGTGCCAGAATTTCCAGCAGCCTGCCATAGAGCTGGCACCCAAAAAGCATTGGGCCCAGGCTGGGGGATCTAGAAGCCATGTAAATCCAGCCAGAAGCTTCAGGCTTCCTGCTGGAGAGCTGGAGCTCAAAGCCAGAAATCCTGGAAGGAACTCTGCATGAAGGACCTGGTTCCTGGGCAGATGGCAGGAGTATCAGTTTCACTAAACAGATACAGCATTTCCATAGTTTCTGCTTTTCTGGAAATAAAAAAAAAATATATATATTTCCTACAGAAAAAAAAGTTCCCATTTTTGAAGTTTATCTGGAAAGCCCCTGGACAGAAACTGCAATGGTTGTCAGCTTTTAGACATATCTGCACAGAAAAATTAGTCAATGATTATTAGTTCTGATCTTTCCATGCTCACATCTCAATTACACAATATAGACCTTTCTTGAGTGATGCCTTGCAGCTACATGTAAGATTGTCAGTCACTTAGAGGTGGAGTAGGAAAGCCATGTACCTATAAGTCTCTCTCATGCCCCATGAATATGACACTTGCAGAACAAATTAAAAGCTTGAGTTGAACTTCACAAAGCACGAATATGACACCCTGCATATTTGCCTTATGATACTATATTTTTACATCATTACATCAGGACAAAATGTCATCCTGTGATAATATAAAGAAATACCAGCTTAGAAGCATGATGGGATGAATACAGCTGCAGTTTTAGTTTTCATTTCCTAATACATGAACATGAATGAACTGAATGCAATAATCAGATATAAAATAGTGTACTTACCAGGATGCTGTCCTCAGTCTCTGTGTAGTCTCTAATTACCGTATCATAGCTGTAATTAGCTGGTGGCAGAGTCAGGACAAGTACATTGCGCATGTAATCATCTGAGATGTTCTTCCTGAAGTACACATTACTGCAAAGCAAAGCACAAGAACCCCACGGACGCTGAACAACAGGGTTGGTGGCACCCATGACAGAATCACTTGCCTCTCCCCAACAGCACTGTTATTTAACAGGTTAAAACAGTAGTTCTGAAAATAAAATATCATCATGCACACAACTCTTTATATCATTCATTCCCTGTTGCCAGCTGTTGTGCTTAAATATATTAAATGGTAATATCAAAAAGATCTGGCAAACTGACACTCAAAGGTTGCTGTGAATTACTGTTATTATTGTAACTGTTTGTTTTCTGTCCTGTTTATTTCCTCTTTTCTTTCAAGCAGAGTTTATATTTATTAAAACTCAGTTTCTACCTTGGAAACCACAATACTGCAATCATAGTTTCTTCATGTTACTGTGCCTGTTTCTGAGCTCTTCCACACTCTTTGGCTTGTTCCTCTAATTTTGATATTTCCTGCTAGAATTGAGCACAGCAGGAGTTGCACTAAAAGCATTTAACGGAAGGGTATGAAACAATCACAGAGGTGCAGCGAGCAGATTATTGATTTATTTGTTTAATTCAGTGATATAGGAAAATCAGAGGAAACTGTGTCAACTTGAAAACCATGCTAAAGCAAGCAGAAGATATTGTAGCTTTCCAGCATCTTTGGTTTCACCACCCTGAAAGGCCAGCTGGAAGTGCTTCCTAGATAGGCCACCCCCAGACTCACATGTTAAAGAGGGATTTAGCAATAGGTATTAGTGTCAACTGGCAGCATCTGCCATTGCTATAGCTAGATTGATAAAAAGGAAATAATCGTATGAGCCTTCTCTCATTATTCATGTTTGATCATCCTTTTATTTTTTCAGTCAGACTTTAAGTCATTAAGACTTTCTAGAGACCACAGGCTCTGCTCCATGGTCATCTGATTGGATTCTGACACCAGAGCCTGTCCCTGCCTTTCTCTGAAACTTCTGACTTTTACATTGCACTTTTCAGCCTAAAAAATTTCAAAATGTTTTCCATCCAGGCTTGGACTGAACTAGCCAGTTGAAAAGGAAACTTCATTAGACTCCACCAGACTGGATAATCCTCCAGCATCCCACCTTTCCTGAGGAAGGCTTAAAGACTGTGTTTGTGTCCTGCCTGCCAGACAGCTCAGAGCTGAAGAAAATTTAAATCTATCACTTTGTTGGAGGAACTTCACTCCTGGAGAAGCATGGGACTTTGCCTACTTTCCCTCCTACACTTTGAGTTTTCATCTAATACATATGTCTGTATTTTGTTTGTTTTAAGAAGAACAATATGATTTGAGATACTCAGCAAAATAAGAGGTATGTAGAAAATTTAAGAAGGGCAGCTGGGTATATCAGAAGGATTATATCACAGCAAAGAAGCCCCTAATCCCCCTCACCTATTGTAATGCAACTAGTATACATGCAACACCAGTACATTAGAGCATTCACATACACAGTTCCCATTGTGCATTTGCAAAGAAACAGGAATTGAGGCCAATTGCCTCAGAAAAAGCAACTGGGAATTCCAAGTGCCTAGATAAAATGGTAGAATGCCAAAAGCTCTTAGAGGCACTTCTGAAAAATACATATGGTGAACCTGAAAGAGTACAGGACAGAGAAGATCTAAACCTCGGGATCCACGTTGGACCCAAAGGTTAAATCTCCGCAGTCATTAATCCAGAGTTTCTCAGAGCTGATCTGTTAAGTTCAGCTTTAGACACAAGGACTGGGAAGTCCCACTGGCCCTAGAAGTTAATGGAATCTTTTTGCTACACCAACAATGAAATAAGTAAGATCAAGACATGGGCACATACACTGGCCTCGTGATCATCTATCCATCCATACCATTACACTATCAGCACAGTCCCAGGCAATTAACTTTCTCACAGACTGTGACTTGCTATGGCAACTGGAGCCACACTAAAAAAACTCGGTTTGGGCATCTACACTTAGCCATACAGATGTGAGCTGTGCTCTGTCACTTAGGCTTAGGGCCAGAGATCAGCTCTCAGTCCTCGTTCACAGCCAAAGCTTTTGAGGATACCACAGGTAATGCCAGTTTATGTCAGACCTCTCCTATAAAGATTTTTGTAACTAGCAATATTAAGAAGAAATTAAACACAGAAAACTTAGGTTGTATACTAAGAAATGTCTCTGCAAAGTTTTATTTCAGTAGGTATTAAGATGTTGAAGAGATGGTTACAAAGTGCAAGAGTGCAATAGTTATAAAGTGGGAGAACAGTTGTGTCACCTAAATAATTTAAAAATGGAGTCTGGGAAAATATAATGTAAGTCATATTTACATAATTGTCTGGTTGGGCAGAGTGCATGAAAAATGTACCATATCTCATATGAACAGCTCGTGACCATTATGACTTTGGACTCTGTGCTTCTCTCATGGCTTCCTGCACTGAGGAATCCACAGAACTATGTTAACCCTACCTGCTCTGTCACTGACCTAGAAAAATATTCTATGAGCTGAAAAGGATTTTGTAGGGGATGTGCCATGAATTAAACACGAAGCCATTTACATAAATGGCAAGACATGAGAAAAGATGGCAAGAGAAAACGTTTTGTGAAAGAGCATTTCTTCAACAAAACAGTTCCGCTCAGGCTATTTCCATTATCTGTATCCATCAGCAAACTTAAGAGAAAAAAAGAAAAGCAAAGGTGATACTTTACTTGAAGAGATCTATCAGGATGATAACGATGTCATTATCTGCTTTCTCCATCCCTAAGTCTGTGCTGACATCCTCTGGAGAGCCACACATGATGATCACTACAGAATGAGCAAAAATGGAGACAGATCGGTGAGAGGTACAGACAAGAAGAGGACATTGGCCTGGTCCCCCATGTTTGAGTAGCAGGCAGTAGAGCAACTCTGGGCTAAGGTACATTATTTGTGCTCTGCTGGGGCCCAGGCACACAGCTACAGGCTCTCTGCAGTAAAACCAGGATATCTGAGGGAAAGTGGTAAAAGGTGGTTCAACACCTGCACCATTTTCTGTCTGATTGCATCAGAGTACTACCATTATCTCACTCAAATAAGCATTAGGACTTCTGGCGCCGTAACAGCAACTGAATATGAACATCTCTAGGTTAAATGACATTCAAGTAATGGTTTCATTAGTTTGCTTACTCTCTCGCTTACTTGGCCTGCTGATGCCAGGTACTTAGTCCTAGGAGAAAAGGAGGTATTTATTAATTCATTTTTCTAGTTTAGATTAATCATTTCCAGAAGTGCCGCTTGATGGCAAAATGACGTCCATATACATACCAGGGCTGCAAACACATGAATGGTAGAGAGCTTGTAGTATCTATATTCTTGCAGTATTTAAAGCCCTTCTTAGGAGAAATGGTGATTCCTGGATTTCTGAGTCTTTCACAAAAAGGAGCTTGTGCCTAGATGGGATAATTCACCCCAAAAGCTCTCTGGAACAAGGATATTCCCCATGTTTTATGAGGATCGAGAGAGGAATCTAGAAACTTTGTGCCATTTTATCTTTACATCCATGTAAAATGGTATGTCTGTTTCTACCATTTCTGGTGAAAGGCCATCCCTAAAATCTAACTAAAGAGTAGGTTTGATTTCCTTGGAAAAACAACTCACTTGCAAGGACAGTACAGCCTCAACCCCTCCTTACCATTGCTTTTCCGGTTTGGATTTTTCACCGTTTTTTTAAGCTGTTCTGGAGTCCTTAAAATGTCCTTGAACTTCAGTTTTTCAGAGAACTCTGTGATGCCAGCATCTAAAGCATTCATGTACCTAACACAAGGGAGCAAAGATATTGTCAGGAAATTGACAACTCCCCACATTTTCCTAAATCAGCCACACTGCAAGGCAGGCTGTTCAGGGCATACAAGAGTGTTTATAAGATGGTATGAAACCTTCTCTGCAGCAATAAAAGTGAGAAAACCGACACATGGCATGAAAGATGCAGAAATGCTTGGAGAGTCAAGCAGAGGTATTTGAGCCTCGTTATACAAAGGATGGATTTGGAAAATGCAATGATGTAATAAGACATTAACAATTAAGAAAAAATGGGAAATTGCAGGAACTGAGACTAACAGGGAGGCAGAATCTGGAAGCTCTGCTATTTAAGACAACAGTGGTAACCTTAGAAGACACATGTGAAGGTTCAAAGGAGTAAACAGGAGCTACAGAAAGACTTGAGATAAAAACCACACAGGTACCCTGACTGTGAGAGAAGGAAGAAAAATAGCAACAAAAAATCTCTACAGAATCAATTAAAACCTGAAGGGAAAAATGAGCTCAGCAAAAAAAAAGCAAGTGAGTAAAACTTTGCCAAAAGATTAAGGCAAAATAGTCAACTCCTGAATCCTATTCTTGCTTCAATATGTTGTTTCTGAGAAGAGATACTCTGTCTGAAATAAAGTTAGTACAGGGGGAAAACCAAAAGCACTCTTTGTTTTCAAACTACATAACCTTTGATCTACCAGCCCTGAGATCTCAGTCCTATGAACTACTAAACACCTTCTGCTTCCTTTTTTTCTTTCGTTTTTTCCCAGAGACAGAATCATTAACCATTCATTTACAAGAATATATGCATAGTTGAAATATAACCTGATTTTGCTGTCAATGTGGGTATTCACTTATTTTTATATGTATATGGGAAAAGCAATTGGCTCATGCAGTAATACTTGTGCTTTAGACAAAATGGATCTTTTAAAATTAAACTGTTCAAAAACCTTAAACTTGACAGTATTTATTAAGGCAGAATGACATGCACTTTTACAAATAAATTAGGATGAAAAATGGTCAGAGATACAAAACTAATTTTTTTTTGTTAATTCAATAATAAAGGAACTTGAAAAATTCTGAAGTCAAAAAGAAAGTCCTGAGCAGAAGTATTAATAAAGGCAAAGTAAGAAACACTTGGAGAGGTCAGAAATAACTTGCATGCAATTATTTCACTGAAAGGTATGAAACCTGCAGAATTAAAGGGATTTAGCTAAAGTGTGTGTAGTGCATTGGCAACTACAGCAGCAAACATGGAGAAGTAGGGGTTGTAGTAAGCAATGAGCAAAGTGGACTGATATTTCAAAACATCAAAGAGAGGTAATCATAATAATTACGTCATATGATCAAGTTGCTATCTATACAAAGAAAGAAGAAGGAAACAATAAAAGTCCCTAAATAACTACAAAAGAGTGAACTGCAGATCAGGTTTTAGGTGTCCTAATTCAGAAAAAAAAATTAATTATCCAAAATAATCCATAAGGATATGCTTCTATCGCTTTGAAGACAACACAGCCACAAATTTTGCTTAGAATTCTGCAAGTTTCCCAGGTTATGAATTCGAAATACATATAATAGTTATTTCCATGCACTATTTGCTGCCTTTGAACTACATTTATAAAATTAGTAGGAGAAATGAGATGATTTTTTTTTATTAATCAGCTTTTTATGTCCAAAATTGGAAAAAAAAAATCAAAGGAGCATAGAAACACTCACACCAGCTAAAAGTTAAATAAGACCCAATAATAGAAAAGTAATTATAAATATCAGTATATTAAAGAGTCTATTTGTCTAAAAGGAGCCTTTGTTCTCAGGCAAGGAGAAAATCCAGTATTCTTGTGAATCAAGCACAGGCTGACATTTCAGGTCACAAAGTGAAAGCTGTCTCCTTTCCTCCAAAGTGGTGAGAGTATAGCTTAAACTCTGCAGTCACTGGGGTAATTTTGTTTGAAGAAAGATACAGTCTGAATTTTGGAAGCATTTTGGAGTAACAATAGCTCCTACAGACTGAAGGCATTAATGTGGACAAACATTTTAAAAGCTTGGTAAGACCCTCACCTAAAAAGGTATCTATGGAGAGCCTGATGGAGAAGCCACTCATGTCACACTTTTTATATCAAGGATGCTGTAAACAAGTATTTTCATCATAGACAACATGTGGGCTATGCTGTCCACAGGAAAAGCCAAGGCTTGCAAATATTTGAAACAGACTGACAGAAACATTCAGATAAGTGCTACAGCTAAAGGGTAAAATTCATCTTTTCCTTCTCTCACTCCTTGGTAGTGGAAAGGCTACCCAAAGTGTAGGACTGAAAGAACAGTTTGCAGTAACCATGCCCAAGGGTGAAGACAGCATTTATCAACAGTTGGGTCAGAGGCATATCCAGATCTTACCAGAGGCATGCCTCTGAGGTTTCAGCCCTCTTGTAAATGTAGACAGATTCCCAGGTTGTGGTTTTGAATGGCAGCTTAGAATGTCTCCAAAAATGAAAGAAGAATTGGTTCACTTTCCTGGCTGGGGTTAGAAGGCGGGTTAGGTTTTCTTTGTAGTCACAGGACAGTCCAAAACTCCCTACAGAGATCAGAGGCAGGCTCAGTACTGTTTCAAGTCTGAAGGAAGAGATAAGAGGACAAGTCTCAACAGACTGTTTTTGCACCAAGGCAGCTATCACCTCATTTCCATCCTCAACTCCCTTGTTTCTTGTGCCCTGAGTTAGTTTAACCTGAACCAGAAGGCTGGAGAACACAAGCAGATTTCAAGTCCATATTGGCATCAAAAAGCCCTGTTGAGCTGCCCTAGACACCTTCTCTCACTGCCCCCAATTACCCCTGCCTTCTTGGGTACCACACACCATTTCAGCCCCAAGGGTTGTGACAGGACTCCAAAGGCTCAACACAGGCTCCTCCTCCCTTGCTGCCACTAGCATGGCATGGATTTAATCTCCTTATTGGAACACTGCTGCAGAATGACAGCTTTTTGCCATCAAAAAAGCTTTACTCTTACAACTCAAAGGAAAACTCTTTTAGTTTCACAATGGTATATTTTAGGAGCTGTACAACAGCAGCAGTCAGGGAGAAAAAGTAAGGCAACGCTCTGCTGACAGGTGTCTGATGTATTCTAAACCCCAATGCCTCTGCAGGTTTGTTGTTCACAAAACAACTTTGTTCAGCAGCTGACATCTTTAACATCACAATATTAGGGGGAAGAACTGGTACTTACGAGACCATTTGGTAGGTGGCATAAGTGCAGGCAGGTCCTATGACAGCACAGCCAAGTTCACTAGAAGCCTGCAAGGGATCAAAAAGGGTCATTAGGGGCAGGGCAGAGGACTGGCAGAGAGAGGAGGATGGGAGAATGAAGAAAATTTTAGGACTTGAGGAGTCATAGAATGTACCAAGCAAAAGCAAGAAAAGAGTAGGAAAGGAGCTACTGAAAGTTTGAAAGAACAAACCTAAAGGGGAGGAGAAAAAATGACAGAAAGCCAAAAAAAGATAGAAGCAAAATAGTTCTTGTGAGTATGACAATCATTAAGACACAGACAGCAAGTAAGGATTAAAATGTTGTTACAATTACACATGGGAAATTACACCCTCCAGAAGTGTTTGCAGAAGACAGGCTGGCTGGAACTACAAGGTACTGTATATCAGAAAATTTATTAGTTAAGTGCATACGAAGCTAGTATGAAAAAAAAATCCTTATATGACCATCAAATGAGGCCTGTCCAGTATCTTTGTGAGTCATGACAGACAATTTCTTAGCAAAGACTACAGCATGTGTTCAGAGACTGGTTGAGGTGAGAATTCACATTGGATTGACAGTTTTGCTCAGAGGTGTGAAAATCCTCTGAAACACAGCTTCTTGTAATGCACCAATTTAAACTGAAGCTTTTCCTCATATTGAAGTATTCACATAGTTTCTCTCACGTGACTTCTGTTATTTCTAGTGAGAAGCAAGCACTTAATCTTTGTCCTTTGGGCATAGTTCCATAACCATTCCATTGGTAACAGTGCCAGCCTAATGATTTCTCTGCCCACATGTCCCCATCCTCACCACAGCTCTCTCTGTTGTGTACTGTATAAACTGATGATGAACCAGATCACGATCTGATCCAGGTGGAAATGGATTTTTTGCTTTGCTTGGGCTATTTTGAGTGTTTGGGTTGTTGGCTTGGTTTGGTTTTCTTAGTTGATTGTTATTTGGAGTTTTTTTTAATGGATTGCTTTGGCTGTGTGGCCACACAGAGAGTTGTGCAGATATAAGAAAGAGGACAACTTAAGCACAGGAGAAGGAGCCTGAAGTTGAAGGCAGTCTAATTACAGTCTCTGAGAAGCATTCATAAAATCTCTCTCCAGTATTTGCCTACTTCTCTTCACAAAACATACAGGAACATCTTCACTTCCCTGTCAAATTTGCTTGGAACTGAACTACAGGATCAAAAGTTAGTAAGGCAAGACAGAGACACAGATGTGCACACACAGCAGAATGAAAGAAGTCTGCTACTCACATAAATGGTCTTGATGAGCTCCACACCTTCACAGGTGCTAGTCTGACAGCCTTTTGAGACATACAGTGATGAAGCAAAGGGGTGGAAGATGGCTTTGACTGTAACATTTTCTCCTGTAATGCCAACACAAAAGTGAACACCATCATGAGTTGCAGGTAATACACTAATACACTATTATCCCTCTTCTTCTGACACGGGTCTCAGCAGTCTTACACTAGGATGTCTCCCAATAAAAAGCTGCTGCAAACTTCACCTACAACCTAACCCCCACTACTATGGATGTGACTGTGAAATCTGCTCTAATGTGGACTGCTGAGTTCTGCTGAGTGTCTGCAAAGTATTTCTAGTGCTGGTCATTACTAGACATATTTTTTAAGGCCCGGTAGGAAATAACCGAGAGATCACTTTCCAATAAAATTGATCAAAATCACTTCAACTAGAGGGCAGAAAGGGAATAGGTATTTCTTTGGAATCTCTTTTTCCCATGATATTCTAGAGAATGACGGAAGATTGGTGATGTTGAAAGGAGGGGTAAGATATCAAAATAAATAAAAGCAACATGACTCTAACTGAAGGAAAAATATGGACTGCAGATTCTTCACACTTTGGGTCATGATGTGATCAACAGATAGGGTCAAGAGGAAAATTATTTTCAGAAACTGGAGGCTAATCCAGTCAGGAAAGGAAGCAAGGGCATCCCAATTACTGCACTAGATAGATCACTGGTCTTGTCTGATCCAGTTCAGTAATTTCCATATTAGCAAACCCAGCTGAACATCTCCAGAGAAGCATGCAGGAAGAGTCTGCCCAAACACCATGAAAATATATCTGGTTCTGCCCATCTGTAGAGCACTTCTATTCTTACAGAGAGAGCTCATTATTTCCATAAGATCTCCATAAGACAGACAGGCGAGGAGCTTGCCTGAGAAGCAGCTTGCTGAAGGTCAGATGAGTATAAAACTGTGACACAAAGTATGACAAGAAACCACAGCAAGAGGGGGGTAACAAACACCCATTGTCTTACCTGTTGTCTGGAATTCCTTTTGTACCCTTTCCACGGCTTGGTTCACAGCCAATTTCAAACTAGTAGTACTTGATGGGAAATCCGAGTAATTCATGAGCATCACATTGATCACATAAGTGTTGTTGCTACACCAATTTGAACCAACTTCCTTCAGCAGCTGGAGTGAGGAAAGCAAAGGCCAAATGGCCAGCACCCATATCCGTTGCTTCATTATCGCTCAGTTTAGACCCATTGTGTGTGCTCTCCCATTTCTTTTCGTCTTCCAACTCTTTTTCTTTAGATACTCTTACATTGGTTTTGTTCCTGGATAGAACGACAGAGATTTCCACTCTGTAGGTTCAAAGACAGGCTGTGCAATCTTTCTCTCCAGCACTTCCCTATCCCTTTCCCTGACTTCACCTCTGCCCGTCCCTCCAGTGTATTAGCTGGCACTTCAAGGTGAAAAACTAGCAGCAGCAAAGCTCAGGAAAAGAGAGAGGCTAAAGGTTGCTGAGAATGTTTGCTCATGGAAAGGCTGAGGCTATAAACTGAAACATTCCCAGAAACCTTGTCTGATAAATGCACTAACTCTTCATCACAGGCATAAGCTCAGAGAAGAAAGGGGAGGGGGCAAATCAACTGTAAAGACAAGTCTTCAAAATGGAAATAAAATATAAGGTCTGTTAAAGCCTAGAGGAAAACAGATGGTTACTTCACGTTTGCATTGCTCTACATCTCTGATTACACTGCCACACCATCTCTGCTGATTGAGCTCATAAATCAAAGGTGTATTTTCTTCTGTGATAAGTTACCAATTTCATTCCTTTATCTGTAACACTGAAGTACTTTTTGTGTTGGCAAAAATGTCCCACTTACAGTCCTTCAGATCAAAGCCTTTGTTTCTACTTACAGACTCAGCACAAAGCTGGTCCACTCATACTCGCCCAGCACTGCGCACCAAAGCGCCCCAACCCTGCCCCCGACACATCACTCCCAGGCAGCACAGCTCTCATTGCCCATTCCCACCTTCTCAGTCAGGGGTCCTAAATATTCATACTTTGTGTGATGAACCTCTTGCATCAGGTAAGGATTAGCAAAGTTGAAGGCCACATCTCAGACCTGTGGGACCAAAGTGAAATTTTAAATGGCATCACTAAATAAAATCCCACAAAACAACAACAACAATAACAACAACATAACAACAACAAAAACCCAACCAACCAACCAAACAAAAGAGTCACCAATCCACAAGTCTTATAGATAAGTCCAGGCACAAAGGAAACAAATTCAAGTTAAGTACCGAGTGTGCTTTTGCTGAATATGGGGTGTTTATGCACACCTACAACAGCTTTTGTTTGTCTACTGAAACCTACACTGAGGTTGTCAGATAATGAATCAGTTAACTTTTATTACCTTCCTGAAATAATTTAAAGACTAATAAGGAAAATAATCAAACCATGTAAGAAACAATGTAAGTAACAGTGCTTTTGGTATAAAACAAGAGTGCAATTTCATGGTTTCTTCAAAGCTTATATTTAAAAGGTATAGAATACATCTCAGATATATTTGCACAGACCTTTTTATGTGATTCTATTCTAATAACAAATTACTATTGCTTGAATCTTTCTAATACTAACATGACCCAGCATCTAAAAGTAGTCCTTGAACACCTCCACATATCTAATCTAACATTTGTAATTAATAATATAGTAATTCTAAATTAACAGTCTGTGATGTAAACATGTGGACTAGCATGGCTGGTTAGAGCCACAGACTGAGAATGGAACATAGTTTTTCATGTGGAGATCATCTGCTCATCACTGGCCCACTTCATAGGTATTTCCAATGTCCTTGAAACTTACCCCATATAAGTCAACAAGAGATTTACAATTAACTTCAGCAAGCAGGATTTGCATTTTGTTACTCTTCTTAGCCTATCTGGACGAAATAGTCAGCATGGATAATGCAACTAGAATGGAGTATTTTACACAGCTGGTCACACAGAGAGTATGTAATAGCACTGAGGTCTTCCTGGCTTTGTATCTATTAATGTATTTATTTGGTTTTCATAGCAGCTTAAAACCGTCCTTTAAAAATAAAAGGTAAAATAATAATAATAAGGTAATAAAAGGTAAAATCAACTATAAATAATCAATTATAAAATAGCCTTAGCACAGCATTTCTTTTTACTCTCTCCCTTGTTCCATGCTATCACAATGCCACAGCCCCAGCCAGAACGTGGTATAAATTAATTGCTGACTTCTCAACTTTTTAATTGCCTAATTTGTGTAGTCTCTCAAAGCCAATTCCCATGATAGGAGCATCCGGTGACGTGGAGCAGCAGGGAGTGTGGCAGGAGGCAGCAGCTGGGATGAAGCAAGCTCTCCCTGAAACCTGCTGAACACCACACTTTCCCTTGTACCTTGGGGCTTTGGACATCAAACACAGTTGCCTGGCAGACTGATCAGTAACATCTGCCCCATGGCATAAGAGAGACAAAGAAAAGCTGTGGCATTGCACTGTAAACATGATAGTTACTGATACTATCAATGTTTGTGAGGGTGGAGAGAAGAAAAAGTAAATAAATGAGTCAGATGTGTAAAGCACAAAATTTGATAAGCTTGTCACAAGCAAAAGCTTCTGTAATTTTGTGTTTGTTGCTGCCTGTGCCAAAGGAATCTTTAGTCCCTGAGGAACAGAAGAGGTGAGAGATAAATGCCAGTACATTCACAGTGTCCTGGCAGCAGAAAAAAGCAAAGCTCGCCAGGATCCCAGTCAACTTCATCTAATTCTTTCATAATCTAGCAGTTTATAAACCCAAGAGGTTAACAGCGATTCAAACCAGCCACCCACCCAAAAAATTCTTCCATAGCTCTCCAGGGCACTGCCTCCACTACCTCAATAACTTTTCTCCAACTGTGAGGCAGCTCTCACACTTCAAAGATTAGTCAGCGAAGGATACAGTTCAGAAACCCAGAAGACAAATTATGTGCTGGAGGGAAAAAGAAAGCTTTTTGACTCCTATAGGTGACTGTAGCTTTAACTTGAAATACCGGCTTACAACAGTAAGCTCCCAAGTAATGGGAGCATCCTGAAGGCAAATGAAAATAACTCTGCCTTCCCCTGAAAGAGTGTCTCTCCGGACTGGAGAAACAGAGCAAGAAATTCAAACACCAGCAATATCCCTCCTAAGGTAACCTCTCCTGACACTCCACAAAATCTACCCCAAAAACATCTTTAAAGCACATCTTCTGGAACTTTTATTCTCTCTTAAAAGTGCCACGATTTAATCACAGTCTAAGGTATAAGGTGCTAAGAAACTGCACCTGACATCCCCAGTGCATTCTTTTTAGCTGTGGTTTCTAGGCATCAGCTACTGCTAATAACTTGTCAGAAAGGTGAAATAAATCCCAGCAATGCATATATTCACTATGTGCAAGAGTCTGTCCAAGAAGTCAGCTCTTAGGTGAACATCAGCTTGAGTACTTCATCTTTGTAATCCTAGCACGATTAACAGCTCATGGAGGTCTCCCTTTGAATCATTATACCTTATCACTTATTTTGCCTTCACACACACAGGGATGATTTAGATTCAGATAGGCAGGTCCTGTGTTTATTCTGAAGACAAAATCTAGTTCCTTACCACCAACAACATTACCTGTGCATACATTGCATAGCTACAAAACACCGTAATAGTTTTTCTGAAGGTGTTCTTATAGTCTGTGTTAGATTAGAAATACCAACTCAAATTAACTCACCAAGAACTGTATCATTGGTTTTAGTGAAAAGTGACTTTTAGAGCCTGGTTCTACAGCACTTTAAAGCACTGTATGTGTTTTGCCCTCTGATTTACTGGATAATAAACAACCAGATATTATAGGGTGCATTTGCAGCTGATAATCAGCACTGACTTCCTGATTTACTCTTAGAAGTTTTCCCAGTCTTCTGAAAAACTCAAGGACACTCAGACAAAGAAAAAGAAAAGCAAAAATTCCAAAGACTTGTTCCTCTAAGTCTCTCAGCCTATGTAAGATTATGGTCTACAGAACACCTTGTACTCCTTTTTTTAATGGTGCATGTGACAGGGCTTTCGTCATTTCAGTGGCTTCTCTTTTTTTGTGCAGAGTCTGAAAGTCCTGAAAATTGGGAATGAGTCTCTTTGCCTATCAGCTCATATTGTAATTGCAACTGTATGATGCACTGTCTATCTCCAACACCTTTACCGCATTCATTTTCAGGATCTTTTTACTGGCATGCAGCCTAGCATTTTTTTGACTTAGCTACAAATCATTATTTCCACTTGACCATGCATAGAGGAGAAAATAGACAGAAGATATGGAATGAAAATTCCAGAAATCTCAGAAGAGCCAAAGAATTTGGCAAAGGTATCAAGTGCCTGCAGTCAGTCAAACTGCTATTTGTAGTAGTTGGTACCAATACTCCTAATAAGTCTGAAGATAACACAGACATACTGACAGCTTGTCTTCAATTTCTTTGGTACCAAAGATAACCAATGTAGCATTTTTTAAGCAACTTTTAAATTATTTTTACAATACTTCTATTACCTAGACGTAGAAGACAATAATGTAAATTATTATGAACTTAGCTGTATAGCATACATATATAGCAGCTGTATACGTGGACATAGATGTACAGCAGCTGTATAGCAGCTATGTTGACTTTTCAGAACTGATCTCTTTTTTTTCCCTCATTTACTACACAAGAACATAAAGACTTTGCAGACACTATTCTTTGGGACTGGAAACAGAAACTGATGAGCAACAAGCTTGTAAATCAGCATATAAATATGTGGGTCATGTGATGCATGGTTCGGATAGTACAGCATGATCCTGATAATATTGCCATTCCCATGGGTTATTGAGAGTTCAGGTTGCTGCCACAATTTAGTTGCTGACATAGATTAGAATGAAATTACACTGCAAAGCACTGACTGTTCTTATCAGAACTTAGCAATCTAGTAAGAAGAAAACTACAAACAAGGATATGAAAAGTTGTAATTGAAATAGCATCATATTACCATCAGCTTGGGTAGTGGCCCCACCTTCCCATCGATCTATCAGATTGCCACATACCAGAAGATGAAGCTAAATATGTGATGTGTCATAAATATCTAACTCAATTAAGAAAGTCTTCTTCCTTTTAACCCTTTTCCAACACACATACATTTTGATGTGAATATTATTTATCCACCTAACTTGTATACTACAAAAACAAACAGTAGGAAGTTTTTCCTCTTAACTGCTGTTCTCCTTCTCTAAAGGACTTTGTTTCCAGAGTGACAGGGCATATTTATCTTTTCGGCATAAGGGTTTGCCTCTGTTCCAAACTCAGCAGGATACAGCTCTGTCAAGAGACAATTGTAAGCTATCTGTAATGTGCAAACATCTATTCTGTTAATCTTTACAAAGGTAAATTGCTTGAGTGTGTAATAATTTATGCTTTGGACATATACTTTAGTTTCCTTAGACTCTTTTAATTAAACATTACACGTTTATACTGTATGATGGGATGGAGTTATGAGATCTTCAAGCTAGTGCACACTTGATCCTGTAAATCCAGATGGCAATGGAACACTGTGCAAATATATCAGCACACATCCTGAAGCAGTACAACTGCATTCTCTGGGACATAGCACTTGTAATGATGAGACTTTGTGGCTTGGCTAAGTTTGTGTAGACGCAGCTAAACATGCATTGCATTTTCAGTTCTGACACTGACCCACGCTGCATCAGTGGATTGTCTTGCCTCCCCTCCTTTGGTTCTACACACATAAACGTCTAAAAACATACCCAAATGTAATGCTGAAATCAAATACAAGGACAGCTTTTTTATTAACTCAACTGAATCTTGACAACAGGTGGGTGGGGAAATATCTGAAAAATTCTGAAGGTGCACTTCCCACAGACCCATAAAATCACAGACACAGACATGAGTAAAAACTAAAGAAAGTTTCCCCTTCCCAAATAAAGATAAACATTATGAATTTTCATGTCACCATTTGGAGGTCTTTAACCAACATGGCTGTTATTTGCCTTCCTGAGCTGGGCAATAGAGACTGAACAAAAGCATTGAAGGCTCACACAATCTGTCAGCTTACCTTTTCCAGCTTCTCTCCTCATGGGTGGTCTACCCAGGGTAGATTAAGGCTCAGAAGTTGCTGACACCATAAAAAAAGAAGCAAGTATTCTTCAAGCTCCTTGCTTTTGAAGGAATCATTTCCCATTTTCTCATCTCAAGGGCTTGCCTTTGTAGCTGTAGCAGGGCAGCATTTCATTGCTCTCACTTTTGTGTATCATTTATCTTGAGATGCTGTCAGATGCATTTTCAAAGGTACAAGATGCAGAACATGGTGAAGCATCATTACTGAAAGAACCTGGTCTTACCCAGACATTGTGAAAATTGAAGTACATGATTGTTGCTGATGGAAAAACCATGTCCTATCCTCTTGCTTTGGTTATATGATGAATTTTTTTCCACTTCTTGCTTTTGCTTTCTCTCCCTTTTTTAATTTCCTTCCCCTCCTTCCTCTCATTTTCTCAGACCTCACTTTCCACTCTCTGATTTTTTATTTAAACACTCATTGCACTCTCTGATGCTTATCTTGGTGTTTAGTCATGGGTACATGATTTCCCTTTTGCTGCTATAAGTCAATTCCCATTCTCCCAGCAATTCTGTGTGAAAATAAACATGATCATTAATCATTTCACAGTTCACAGACTCCGGAGAATGGCACTGGCTAAATGAATAGTGAAGGTAAGAGCTGTAGCAGTTTTCTAGTATTATACTAGACAAACTTCTTGACTTGTCTTTAATTTATGAATTGTCACCTTAGTGTTTCATATGAGGAAAAGATTATAACATCACCTACTTTGTTCTGCATCTGAACAATAATTTCTACACCAGACATGCTAAAAATATTGTAGTCAGTTTGATGCTGCTATTACTTTTTCTATCATTTGACACTGTCCTTCTTGTACCCACAGCTAACCCACTGGCACTTCACATCTGTTAGCTATCGTGCATTCCCCAGCTTTGGATCCACCACATATGAATTCTGGAGCCACTCTGAAGTGGAAGAAACCAGAGGAGCAGCTGAAAGCTTTCATTTGTTTGAGTCACTATTTTAGTGTTATTTATGTTGATTCTTACAATAACAGGATCTTCCAAAGGAATCTCTGTAAAATAAACCGAATAAAGCGATGTAGTAAAGTTACATTTTCAGTTACGTTTTCTTTAAAAAAATAAAAGAATCTTGCCTAATTGTACTATCTACTTGCTAACATTTCAGCCAAAAGTGTAACTCCTTCATAAATGACACCTTCTGCTTCTTCTGTTTCTCCTCCTTTACCCAATAGGTTTTGGCACTTGTAGAGTAAAAAATAATCTCAAACCAAAATCTTCAGTTTTCCTGTAGTTTTACTGTACAGAGCTAGAATCTTCTATGCCCTACTGAAAATTACTCGGAGGTATTTACAAACATTATTATTTTCTTTCAGTTTGAACTGAAATACTTCTGAGGTATTGTTTAAGACATGAAAGGGAAAAGGTATCTCACAATATTCCTGTCAATCTAAATGTTTTTCTTGATTTCACAAAGTTTTGATAGAGAAGACTTAAATTTTCTAGCCTGATGGAATTATTTTTCTTATCGCTACAGAAAATCCTAGGAAACTGCTAAGAGCATAATTATCTGTATTATATGAATTCGTCTACATATACAATATAAAAAAAACCCCACACTTAGAATTGAATCTCTAAAAGGCCAAATAATTTCATAATTATTTAGGGAAAATTAATTTTCTCCTAACAGAAGTACTATCTTACAAAATAAAGAGCTATAAAAGGAGACCAAATCACTGGCACACATTCTTTATCACTTTGACTAATTAAAAATTAATTTCTTGCAGAGAAATCCTTTGTGGGTGAGTGGATTATCTGCCTTCCTTCTTTGTGGCCTGTGGTATGAAAGCACATTCATCAACAAGGGACACCAACATGGTGCTGTTGTGCTCCAGTGATTCCTGATTGCAGAGCAACCTCTCAGACAGACTTGCAAGCTGGATGTGTCCTTCCTGGGTCAAGCCATCTTGAAGTGATTGGGAGACAGCTTTTTACTGCTGGTCTATGCTACAGATGATTGGAATATGACAGGATACATTTATTCATTAAAAAAAAATGCTTTTTTTCTTTTTTTTTTCCCGATGAAGTTCAAAAACCTTTTCTTTACAAGGAAGGCAAAATGGTAGACATACAGATAGTTCATTAGTCTTGTCCATGGACATGCATTTTTTAGTTAGTTGAGTTGTGAGCAGTAGTGTAATGTTTGGGTTCTCTGCACTGAAATTTTTGATCATAGAATCATTAAGGCAGGAAAAGGCCTCTCTGGTCATTGAGTCCAGCCATCAACCTAACACTGCAGGTCCATCAGTGCCCCATGTCCCTAAGTTACACATCTACATGTCTTTAGAACACTCCAGGGAGAGTGATTCCACCACTTCCCCGGGGAACCTGTTCCAACGCTTGACCACCCTTTCAGTGAAGAATTTTTTCCTAATATCCAATCTAAACTTCCAATGGCACAACTTGAAGCTGTTTCCACTTGTCACGTGGGAGAAGAGACCACCCCTTACCTTGCTAAAACC
The DNA here is from genome assembly GCA_013398175.1 of Climacteris rufus. Lineage (NCBI taxonomy): Eukaryota > Metazoa > Chordata > Aves > Passeriformes > Climacteridae > Climacteris > Climacteris rufus. The sequence continues at coordinate 288,172 of VZRZ01000777.1, forward strand.
CCCTTTCAGGTAGCTGTAGCGTGATAAGGTCTCACCTGAGCCTCCTTTTCTCCAGGCTAAACAACCCCAGCTCCTCATCATGTTGCAAAATGTGGAATATGTAAACATTTTCTTAAGAAAGGATGTTCTTTGATGTTTGAAATGTGTATACTTTCAAGCCTAATCAACAAGAAGACATTTAATCTGTGATACAGAAAGCAGCTAAAGCAGCTAAAAACAAAGCTTTAAGTGACTAGCCAAATTACTTGTTGGTAGAATTGCCTTGTTAAGGTTTAGGGCTTGACATGTTTCAGTGATCTCAGACATAAAGAAGGTTAACAAATCTTGGGAATAAGGATGTACCACAACGAATGTAAAATTTACAGGCCACAGGGACATTTTGCAGAACCCCCAAGATGAGGAGGAAACGAATAAAGACAACTCAGCAAGGGTGCTGAATCAGCTCCAGTTGGGTAAAAGGTAATGCCAGCAGTGGGTAAATCGTGAGCATTGACTCATGGACACCGACCCAAAAAAAAGAAAGACTGAGCATGTGGACTAACCAGCATGAGAAGCAAAAGAATCATTAACCAATAGAAGACAGAATACTAATTATTAAGAGAACTATGTAACTTGTAAACAATGCACCTTAACGACGTTGTTTGATAAAATGTATAAATAATGAAAAGTTTTGGTAGCTGTCATGCTGGCTTTGTGGATTTGCCACCCATCACCCCTTTCTGTGCAGAACTGTAAATACATCAAACACCTTAAATCTGTGTGTGGTTTGGCCTCTTGCACGCACACGAAAAAACCTATTTTGGGACAATTAGACTTGTGCTCCAGACCCTTCAACAGCTTTGCTGCCTTCCTTTGGACATGCTCCGGCCTCTCAATGTCCTTCTTGTCGTGAGGGGCTCAAAACTGGACACAGGATTCAAGGTGTGGCCTCACAAGTGTACCGGGGCTGGCCACACTGTAGCTGACAGAGGCCAGGAGGCCACCGGCCTTCTTGGCCACCTGGGCACACGCTGCCTCATGTTCAGCTGCTGCCAACCAGCACCCCCGGGTCCTTTTCCACTGGGCCGATTTCCAGCCGCCCTGCCCCAGCCTGGGGTGCTGCATGTGATCCTAGAGCGGGAGCCGGATGTTCAGGCCCAAAGGCGAGGAGATGAAGAGCCCGGGGATTTGGGGGAGGAACCAGCGCGGTTCTGACCGAGGGGGCCACCCCATCCCGGGACCGCCGCGGACATCGCCGACGCCGCAGCTGAGGCGGAACCCTGGGGGCGGCCCCGGTCGTCAGCCGGCGCCTTTTCACCGCCGCCTTCCGCCGTCCCGCCGTTACCGCGGCAACGCCGCCGCCAGCGGAGCGCGGAGCGCGGAGCCCGGGCCCGGCCGCAGGATGGTGAGGGGCGGCCAGGCGGGGAGGGGAAGGAGCGCAGGATAGTGAGGGGCGGCGGGGGAGGCACCGCTGAGGGAGGGCCCGCTCTGACCCGGCTCCTCTTTGCTCTCTGCTCAGATGCTCTCCCGAGCCAAGCCGGCTGTGGGGGGTACCCCGCCGCCGGGAGACAGGCGGAGGAAGAAAGGGAAGGAGGTGCCACAGCTGGAAGAGCTCTTGGCCCAGAGGGACTTCACCGGCGCGATCGCCTTGCTGGAGGTGACAGTCTGCCCTCGGGAGAGCGGGATCCTCGCTGCCAGGCCTGTGTCCTCAGGGCTGCGGGGTGAGGGGACCCCTTCCCCTGCCTTGTGTTCCTCTCGTACCCATGGCGCCCTGCAGCGGCATCTCTTGCTCCTCCCTTCACAGAGCCAGGTTTGGCCTGTGAGGGCTGCCTGCTGCTGCCCTCAGAAAGTTGAAAGCAGCTCCATCCCACTGGCATCCACAGCTGCCTAACCATTCATGATACATGATAGTGTAGTATTGCTTTGGTTATCTTTGGTGGCTGACAAAATTCTCACATTCTTTATTCTCTACGAAGTTTAAACAGCAGGTGGGTGAGCAGGAGGAGGATGCCAACCTTTGGATTGGATACTGTGCGTTTCATTTGGGTGACTACAAGAGAGCTCTGGAGGTAAGGTGGGGAAATCCTGCTCCCCGGGGCTGGAAATTGGGATGTTGTGATAAAACAATGACAACAGGAGGAAAATGGTCTGTAGTAGGGAACAGCCCTGCCAGCCAATTAAGGTACAAATTTACAGTAATAAGGCAGAAGCTGTGGAAAGCAGTTTGAATTGGAAAACTAATGGTATTTGCCTGTGAAAATAGAACTTTTAAAGTTATCTACTGTTTTATTTAATACTAGGCTCAATAGCTTAATTTGCCCTCTTGAATGTCATAGTTCATGTCCAAAATCTTTCTTTCCCTTTTTGCAGCTAGGTTACCACAGTTTTGTTTTTCAGGTTTAATTATGGTTTTGCCTTCATTGTGTAGCTTATCTGTGATATGCATGATAAAATTATTTCTATAGAGGTTGATGCCCCTGGCCATTTAATGCACTTTAATGCTCTTTTCTAGGTTTTCTTGTATTAGGTAATTCAATTGAATGAGACATTCTTTTTCTCCAAAAGCTTTAAGTCACTGAAATATACGTTGATTTTTGAAATATGCATGCCTTTTAATATTTGCATCGTACAGTTCAGTTGTGTCTCTTCAGTGTATGGGTCCCTTCTTGTCCACTTGTGTCTCCAATGAAACTCAGTTTGTTGCCAAACAATTCGTTCCCAGTGTCCATGGGATCTCTTTGTCTTCTCAGAGGTCTCTGTAGAAATCTTAACATATTTTTGTTGTCTGCCTTGTTCTGGACCTCCAAGGGCTGGAATTGGTGTGCACACCAGAACAGTGCATGCTGTGCTTGTATCCACAAGTCTGCACAAAGCCTCGTGAACATGTGAAACCAGCTCAGTCTGCCTGAGTGTTGTTTGTCTCCATTGTGCTACTCCTACAGGGGTCACTTGCTGAGTCCATACAATGCTGTGTTTCAATGTTTAAGGCTGACTGGTTTCCTTCAGTGTCAGCTGGGGGAGACCTCCATCACAATTCATTGTGAAGTATAACTGAAGTATAGCTGGTTTTTCAGTCTTTCAACTTGCTTTCCCCAGAATAAATATCAAAAACAGATGATAATTTAAAGTATTAACAAAAGATAATGAAAAGAAAAGAAATAGATCATAGAAAAAAGATTATATTTTCTTTCTTAAATAATAAAATGAGGTGTTTAACTATAGTAATACCGGGTCACGTGCACAAGATGCATACATGAGGTGAAAACTCTAAAGCTTCCAAGTAAGTAAGGCACAAGGCATTCTGCCCTTTAAAAAATTGAAGAGAAAACATCTGTTGGAGATAGTAGATCAGTGGATCAGATTGTCAATATGCACAGTATAAAATGTATAATAGTAGTACGGGACATAATGATAAATTAATATTCATGTTTGTACATGTGGAATTTAAATAATATGATGATAACAATCTATTGCTGTAGTTAATATATAGCTAGGCATTAGGTGTTAATAGGGAGTGAAAGTTTAAGAAAAAAGAAAAATGTTCATATAAAAATGAAAAATAGTTTGCAATTTCTTTGAAATAAGAAATAAATTAAAAATAAATTCTGCTCTTTGAAATGCCCAGTAGATGTTTTTATAGCCAGAGCAGATTTTACACGTTTCCTTCAACGAAAAGGCAACTTTTTGTTTGTTGTTTTTTCCTAATTAGTTTTTGTATGTGGTGTTTGATTCACCACTAGGTGATGCTGTTGATTTAGGCTTTTAAAAACTGCAACATAGTCGTCTTTTTCCCATTTTTCTTACTTAAGAAAGGACAATAAAACGTTTGTGTGAATGGTTTGTAGTTTGATTATTTGTGTGTGTTTTAAGTGAGAGATCACAGGGTCTGTCTTTTCAGATTTAAGACTGATTTTTCACACAGTGGTGAGTCCTGATGGCTTTGTCATTTTGTGGTGACGTGTGGGAAATGAGCCTGTGCCTGGTTTCTTTGGGGACCTAACACTCTGGTTTTAATTCCTAAGGCTGTAGGAATCATTCCACTGACTGCAGAGACTGAACTGCCTTTCAGTTATCAGCTTCCATGTTGAAGTGTAAAATGCTGTTATCTCCTCTGCTCTGTTACAGAGGCATTGTTGCTGTACAATCAAGGACAAATTCCATGATAATCTATACCCTTGAGATCTTGGAGCCCTCTTCAGGGAGTGCCAAGAACACTGTAAATAAAATGCTATGGGTCAAAGATTCTGCAGAATTCTCCAGAATGACATTGCACACAATCTAAATGATTCACACTCCTTTGTGTTCCTGCAAGTGACAACGTGTAGTCTGTGTCACTATATTCACAGTTCATGGTTTGTATTCCATATACCTGAAGAGGCTCTTCAGAACTTAGACTGTTTGATCCTTTTATTTATAATAATACTTCCATAGTGAGCCAGCTGGTGTTGGTTGCATAGCAGTTTTTGGAGAAGCTTGGGAATTGCAGCGAGGTGGCCATAATCCAGCACAGGGAGAAATGGGGAGAAAGTGGAAAGCACACAGACTTCCAGCTCCAGCAGTATCTTCAGAGAGAATGACAGCAAAATCTCTGTCACATTCACATGAGAAAACTCAGATTCTCTTACCACAAGCACACCAACAACAGTTAGGTATCCTCTAGGTAGAGCATTTGCTGGACATGGTAATGCCATTTAGGCCCGTCAGCTGCACACGAGAGCAAAGTGTGATCCCTGGGCCAGAGCCTTCAATGCATTGTTTTTGCCAAAATCCCACAAACCACATACAACCAGCAACAGTCTCTCCAATCTGCTGCCTCCCTCCTAGCAGAGAAGTAGGAGCCATTCCACCACTTTCCTGCATGGGACCTTGTGAAGTAGCCTTTGAGAGACTGATGTTCAATGCCTTTCAGTGAGGAAAGGGGCAACAGCACATAGTGTGGGCACATGGCCCAGAACTGCAGGATAAGGACCACTAATAGTCCTAATTTTTATTTACTGTGCTTCCTTACATTCACATTGGTACTGCTAGAACACTATTTATTGCTTGCTTTGAATTGCCAAGCCAGAACATGACTTGTGTTTATGCACTTCGTCTTTTCTAATTAATCTGCCCGAAGCCCTAGCCGAAAGAGACCTTTGGGGGCATTTAATCTGAATGAATTTTGAAAGATTCCAGATGGTCCCAATAAACAGCAGTGGTCTGTCTCTCAGAGCTCCATGACAGGCCTACATCCAGATTAAAGTGTCCTCAGTAGGAAAGATTGGCCTCTATGTAAATGTTTTCTTTTTTAAAATAGTAATCATTAATATTATATTTATATTTATTTATTGTAAATATTATTGGACAGCTAGTCCCTGGAGTACTAGCAAGACTGAGCTGTCTTTTAAGGGTGCTTCTTACCAGTATCTTCTCTGTTTGGGAGTGCAGTTTACTTTTGTGCAGCAACAAAAAAAGTACTTTATGCTTACAAGCTATAAACTTAATTGTTGTCGGCATATTTGTGTTCTTGAGATTTACTGTCCCTTGGGCATCGCTTATTTTATCTAGTGCTGTGAATATCTGTCTCTCTATCTGTCTATCTCTCTATCTGTCTATCTGTCTGTCTGTCTGTCCTTTTTCCCCAGAGGTAAGAAGTCTCCCACCCGCAGTGTCTCAGTCTGTTAAACTCTCCCTAAGTGGAGGAGAATTCCAATCCATATGTTTGAAGAACAAGTACAGAGTCATCAAGGGGTTGTTTTGCTGGGAGGGATGAGAGGCCTGGGGTGATTTGGAGTGTATGGATGACATTCCTTCAGCAGGTCTCGTGAGAATCTAGTGTGACCCTACCTGCCTTGCCATATGCAACCATGCACGCATGCATGGCTGGGTGGAGAACAGCAGCACCAGCAGCAGGCACTTCCACTGGGATGATCCTTCCAAATAATTTATCAGAAATGTGACAGAGAAAAAAAAATGGCATTGAGAGATCTCCCTGCCTCTGTTTTTAGTACCTATTGTTACATGGAGCAAAGATGTTTAGCTTCAGGAATATAATTGTTTGGTAGCTACAGTTTTTTTCATTTAAAAAAAGTAGATTGAAAGATTGATCTGTTAAGTTTTTGCTGTTTCACAAATAACAAGAAATTAAGCAGTTTCTGTGGTAGCATTAAAGGATATGTAATGAATGTGGATGTGTAAGAAGTATCAGAATATGGTACCTAGTGCCTTTCTATAGCTGTTGACTGTCAACCTTAAAATAGGAAATGGTAAAGTTAGGAACAGGTTAGTAATATCTGCTACAAATTACTGATCTTTTTCCATAAGGAAATCTTGAATTTGCCCAATACCAGCTTATGGGCTGGTATTTTAATGCAGTGGTCTCCAAACAATTTTGCTCATGTACACCTCTCAGTAAAAGATTTTTGAGTACACACCCCCAATGTATATCCACACATCTATACATTTATAAATTATAAAGTGTATACATGTACTACTGTACTAATATGTAATTATAAAACACACACAAAAATAGGAACTATAAAAGTGATGTGATAAAATTAAATAAACACTATTTTGAAATATTTTAGTTATTAATGAGTAAAAAAAAAATCTTCCTGCACTTGATGGTATTATACTGCATAACCTCAGACTTAACACACGCTTCCATAGGTTTAGTATACACTAAGACACTATCTACAGGTTTACAAAAACACATTTAACACTTGCTCCAGTAAGTATTCACAAAGAAGTTTCCCTCATATTTATGGCTCCCAGCCTTTGACTGGAGGAGAACTTAGGAAAGCAGCTGAAAGTGGTTATATTGATGCTTTTATAACTTAGATATATTGGGGTTTATAAATGTAAATAATAAATTTATAATAATATATTTACAATATAAATGCATTTTATATCTCTGCCACTTCAGTATTGACAGAAATCATACTCATACAATGATGATTTATAGCACTGCTTATCCCTGTGGTCTGTTATATTTCTGTAAACAAAAAAGAGTTAGAAATATAGCTTCAAACAGAAAAAGTTTGTTGTAAGGACTACAATGAACTTCAGAATAAATTGTTTGATCTATGATTTAATGATGCATTGTAAAATGGTGGAAGAAAGAATGATATTTAATACAAATATGTGCTATTACGTATTTTTAAAAGATCAACCCTCTCTTCTGTTACAGGAATATGAGGCCTTAACCAAACAACCAACTTGCAATCCTGATGTTTGGGTGAACCTTGCCTGTACATACTTCTTCCTGGGGATGTACACGCAAGCAGAACAAGCAGCTTTGAAAGGTGAGATTGTGTCTCTGTTGGAGAGGACTACTTATTGATTTGAACACTTAAAGTTGTTTCCAGAGAAGGTATGCAAGGCTTTATTTTCATAGGAATAAAGGATACTCTTGAGCAAAGTTTTTTGTGTTAGGGTTTTTGTTTGGGGTTAGTTTTTTAACTTTCATTTAGCAGGAGAATTATGATGCAGTTTCCTTCCTAAAAATACCTCAGGCGTGTGAAGCACTTGGAACTAGAAGAAGCATCTGGAAAATAATTTCTCTTATTAGTTTCTAAGTACAAAACCCAGCATATGCCAACCACCAACAAAAGCTTACTTCTCTTTTGACTGATTCTGTGTCTCCCAGTCAGCACCGATGAAGCAAATTAGGCTAGTGAAATTATCAAAAAATAAGCATCTGAGAGAATTCAGCATTCTCCTTGATGAAGACAAGAACTCCGTTTATGTAGTTTGAGTGACTTAGTAGGTGGTCTTGTTGCCTTATAAGTCAGATCTTAGGTATCTGATTCTTCAAGGCATGGAGTTCAATAGTCACATTATTACAGTTCTACTTTAATCTGAACATGCATGGGATCATTTAAAGAGGAGGAATGGAAATTAGATTCCAAAGCACTTTTTGCTGCCTAAAAATGTTTCTGCAGTTTAATTTTATTGCCCATCACTTTTTATGTATCCTAGTAATTTATATTGTTTTCCATAACCATAGTATCTCAATGCTTTCTAAATAGAATTAATAGTAGTGATATCTCAGTCAACTTCTGACTCTTGCTTTCATAGGCTAAAACTCATATTGAAATACGGGTTTTCTTCTTTCTTTCATTAGTCTTCTTGTCTTGGGCTGAAAATGGGGTAGGAAAAAAAGAATTCTGTACTTTCTTCTGCTGTGAAAGAGTGCCTTCCAAAAAGATAGCTTTGTAGTATTTTTAAAGAATAGTTAGATTCTCATATCCTTTTAAAATCCTAGGAAGGATCATACTGAGCTTTAATCACACAACCGGAAAAGTGTTTTGGTTTCAACTGTAAAAAAATCTCATGCAGAGCTTTGCAATTCGTATTGTTCAAGAGGTGTGTAAATTTCTAATATTCACAAATAATTTGATCTTTAATGTACCACAAATTTGAGCTTTGGAATATTGCAATCTAGGACTGGAAGTGAATCTAAAAATAAATGGGCAACAGAGCTTGAGGTGTCACTGTGTCCTAAACCATGGAGAAAGCAAGCAGCTGCATCCTGTACCGGTTGGAGTTATTGTCATCAGCTTCACATCTTGTGAATTACAGTAATCCATTCTTGAGGTGACATATACACAGCTGGGCATGCATGTTTATTAGCTGTGAGCTGGAAGTGAGGAAAGGTTAATGCTTTTCATAGCCCTTCAGGTTAGGTAATAGTAGCATGGTGAGTGGCAGAGTAGGGGTGCAGTTCGTGGTGCTTGGGTGCTGGAGGCAAGAGTAGGAATATTAAGAAAGCAGGAGCAGAAGGGAGTGTAGCTGGGCGTGGGAACAGAAAATAACTGAGTGGTCACATCATTTTAGTTCCTGATCTATTCCTGATTTTATGTAATTGTTTAAAAAGGACACCATGCCAGTTTTTATAAGGAGGTGCTAAAGCTTTCTTGGAAGTACTCTAATACTGATGATTTCTGGCTACTTAAGCTTGGTGGGGAGGCAGTCACAGCTGAAGATTTGGAACACTTGTCCTTTCTCCTCTGAAAGCTTCCAAGTGTGGTAGAGTCCCCTTTCAGTCTTTCTGATATTGAGTTTAAATGTCTTCATTTTTGCTTAAGTCAGATCCTCTATTAGGTTTTTTTTAACATCTTGGGATTGCATCAGTGAGGGCTGTTTGCAATGTAGTATTGACAGCTGAGGCCATATCATCTTGTGGCCTCTTCCATGGTTTTGCAAAGATCCTGAAGAAGCAAAATGCTTCCTTTGGTATAGAAACAACAGGTGAAGTCTTTAGAAGAACACCCTTTATCCAATACTGCCTTGAAAACAGCTGAAAAAATAATAGGTAGTGTTAATGTTAGGCTGCTTACTGTTGCTATTTTGGGCTTCTTTTGCTTGAATTCCTGCATACTGCATGCTGTTTATTGCTGCAGCTATGCTAAAAGTAGCATAGTGCTAAAACAAATTAAGGAGAACTAATTTGTTCCAGCTATAATTGTAAATTTCTACAGCGATAGAATCTCTGTGTGAAAGGGAACATAAATATCAGCAACCTTTCTGGAATAGGTTTTCCACACAAACGTGTAAATGTCTAGAAATCAAATCAAGTTCTTTCTGGCCACGAACTGTTGCTGTTGCTTAAGAAAATTATTTTTAACTGTCATTCCATTAATGAGGACAAATATGCAGGATACTTAAAAATTAGGAAATTATCATTAAAAGCCGTGAGGTAATTAAAGCATTTGTACAAGATATATAGTCCACAATCTCTTGTGGAGCAAGGTATTATCTTTGCTTTGTAATAGATGTGAATTGATCTCTTAGCTTGCCATTACTTAATTTGAACTTCATGTATAGAGAGGATGGGGAGGTGGTTCAGGATAGCCACTACAGCTTCATCAAGGACAAGTCCTGCCTGACCCACCTACTGGCCCTCTGTGATAGAGTGACTGCATCACTAGCCAAGGGAAGGGCTACAGGTATCATCTATATGGACTTCTGTAAAGTTTTTAACAGTTCCCCACAACATCCTTCTCTCTACATTGGATAGATATAAATTCAATGGGTAGACTGTTAGGTGGATTGGGAATTGGTTGAATGGTTGCTTCCAGAGGGTGGTGGTCAAGGGCTCAGAGTCCCAGTGGGCATCAGTGACCAGTGACGTCCCTCAGGGCTCTGTATTAGGACCAGAGTTATCTAATATCTTCATTAAAGACACAAAGGGATCAAGCAAGTTTGCAGATGACACCAAGCTGAGTGCTTGACACACCTGAAGGATGGAATGGCATCCATAGGGATTTGGACAGGCTCGAGAGGTGGATCTGTGTGAATCTCAAGAAGTTCAACAAGGCCAAGTGCAAGGTGCTGCACCAGGGTTGGGGCAACCCCCATTATCAGCCCAGGCTGGGGGATGAGCAGATGGAGAGCAGCCCTGCTGAGAAGGATTTGGGAATGCAGGTGGATGAGAGGCTGGGCATGACCCAGCAACGTGCACTCACAGCCCAGAAAGCCAATTGTGTCCTGGGCTGCATCCAAAGCTGTGTGGGCAGAGGGTGAGGGAGGGGATTCTGCCTCTCTGCCCTGCTCTGGCCAAGACCCCCCCTGCAGTGCTGCACCCAGCACTGGGGTCCCCAGTACAGGAAGCACATGGACCTGTTGGAGCAAGTCCAGAGGAGGCCACAAAAATTATTAAAGGGATGGAGTACCTCTCCTACTAGGAAAGGCTGAGAGAATTGGGATTGTTCAGCCTGGAGACCATAAGGCTTCAGGGAGACCTCACTGTGGCCTTCTAGTACGTAGTCAAGGCTTACAAGAGAGCTTGACTAGGAGAGCTTGACAGGGACTATTAACAAAGGCATGTAGTGGCAGGACAAGGAGTAATGGCTTTTAACTGAAAGACAGCAGATTTAGATTAGATACAAGGAAGAAATTCATTACTGTGAGAGTGGTGAGGGGTTACCCAGAGAAACTGTGGATCTCCCATCCATGGAAGAGTTCAAAGCAAGGTTGAACAGGGTCTTGAGTAACCTGGTCTAGTGGAAGATGTTCTTGTCCACAGCAGGGGGGTTGGAATTAGATGTCTTTAAGGTCCCTTCCAAGCCATTCTGTGATTCCGTGGTTCTCTCAGGAAAGAATAAATCTGAATATCAAAAGTCATAAAAAAGAATTACTGCAAATACAACCTAAGAAGCAGAGCAAAAAGGCAATAAAGAAAAATCCCTCCTTGAAGATTTTTCATCACAGTTGTATTTTACCTCCTCTAGGCTTTCTTCCTATAACTTCCACTGTCTTTCAGATGTTTCTGGCTTCTCCTTTTTCCCTGCTGTCTGTTTACATTACAGTTACTAATGTTCCTGGTTCTGAGGTGAAGATAGAGTTACTTCCAAGGCAGCTACTGTTGTTTTGTAGTCAACCCATAGTGAAGCTGCCAAGTGATGCTTTGTTTGCTCCTTTTGTATCTGTGCTCTCATACACTGGCTGAACATATGTTTTCTGTGCTGTGTGGTAGCCCACCTAGTGTTGAGAGAATGAGGCTGAAAATGTTCATCTTGGTTTAAAAAATAATAATAACAAATTAATTTTTTTTCATTATAAAAATTATTGCTCTCATGTTGCATTCACTGTTCCTGTGCCTTGCAAAGGCCAAAGAACAGAAACTCAGCCTGGCACACTTGGACTGTGATCCTGGCAACTGATCCAAGTGCTTAGAAGCCTGCACAGTGCTCTCAGAAGCTGTTGGCTTGCATTAAGAAAGAAACTAAGAACTAAAACATAAGAACTAAAATTATTCTTTTAAACCACAAAATGTGCACATATTGCACATTTATTTTGGTTGCAGTTAAGTCTGCTATGAAAAACTGTCTTTTTAGGATAAATGGAATCTTAGAATTAAATTTAAGATTCATGGACAGACAGGGTTGTATTGCTGAACCAGTCATTAAAGTCAGGGGGTTTTTTCATCCCTTCCAATTTTTGATGGGAAAAGCTTTGTAATTACTTTGCTTCTTCACATCTCTTCATGATGTCAGATCTGAATGTGGTTAAACTGAACAGAGAACTCATTTTACAGCCTATACTGGAAGGAGCAATATTGTACAAAAGCAGAACAGAGATGGGTTAGTGAGAACAATGACATTTTCCAAACCCATTTTGCTTATGCATGAAGTAATGTTTGTCAGGTGTCAATGTGCAATTACAAGCAGGCATGGAACGCTTACTTTTTCTTAGGATTGCTTGGTCACCTAAATGCAAAATTGTCTGCCTGTTGCTTGTACTGTATTTCTTGAGAACAATTGTTATTTTCAGTGCATTTCAGCTGAGGTTTCAAACCAGCCATTTCATATATGGAAGTTTCAAAGTGCAGAAGGGAAAATATCATGTTTAAAATCAAAAGCTACTGACCTTATTTTCTTGTTTTGTTTTTGAAAGTATACTAGAAACTACAGACCAGTAATAATTATTTCAATGATCTTTAATTTACTGTGCTTAAGCATGACTGAAATGAAATGTGTACATATTACAAGGAACTGAACATAGCTGAACTGCCTTTTAAGTATTGTGGGCATGGGAAAATTTCAGTGAATGTCTTCTGTAAATTTCATTGAAGAATTTTCTGAACAGTTGAGCTATTCAAGTGCATGTAAGTGTAAACCTCACTGCTGGACCATGGGTTTTTTTGAACATGTTTCCCATTCCCTTTCATTTTCCCCTCCACTAGTGAAACTGTGTGTTTGAGGCACAGAGGGCTTCATTCAGCTACTGTATTCAGGTGAGCAGGGCTTGTTTCTCAGGGACAGGAGAAAAGGTTTCCTCTGGTCATATTTTCTACTGCCAGGATGGAGCCTTCTCAGCCCTGCTCCATTCCTAACAGCTCCTGCTGTGTGTGTTTAAGGTGTGTTCTGTGCCTGTTGATGTGTGAAGCATATGCATTGTGTGCTAGATAGGATTTGTTAATGCTGGATGTATGACCAGCATTGCCTTGCACTCTGACAAGAGGGCACAAATGACTCCATTTCATCATCTTTTTACTGCCTGAGACAGCAATAGTCTGAGCTGCCATTTCTAGTGAGTTTGACTTTTTGTTTAATAATTAGTGAAGACAACTGTCTTAATTCTTACTGTAGTTGTTTATTGTATTTTAACAAATACTTCACTAGGTGCCTGTCAATGTCAGCACATAAAAATGTACAGAACACTTTTAAGAACCATGACAGCTATGACTTTACTGCCTGGAACAACAGCACTGATCATGACAAAAATTATAGCATGGGAATATCAGTGTGTTTTCTAGGAAGAAAGAGATATATCCTACTCCTGCTACCTCAGTGCTTGAGCACAAGGCCAGAACTAGACCTGGAGCAGGGTCCAGTTTTTTGCCATGCAGCGTTGTCATCATGTTTGTTATGATGTGTCAAGTGCTTAATGTACTGATTTGAAAAAAAAAAAAAAGGTAGAGTCATCTTGAAAAAGTAGAACAGGAAAAGAAAATTGTGCTTCGTTGTAGCATTAATAGATCAGAGACAATGAAATTCAGTAGCAGCAGAGAGTAATAAAAGAACAAGCCTGATGTCCCTTAAATATCCCTTAAAAATCATTATCTCTGATGAGGCAGTTGTATCACTTCCTGCTCCACTGATTGACAATATCTTTATCCAATATTCATAACCCCATTTTTTCTGAAAAGTAATCTGACCATGTTCTTACATTTCCTTGTCTTCCTCAAAAAATGCATTTGGTACCAAGAGAAAAGAAACTGCTGATATTGAATGTTTCCATGTTTCTGCTTGCTATATCAACAGGACTATATTTGTGAGAGGTTTTAAGCAACTTATTTCTAAGAATATCAGACAGATTGTATCATATAATATCTTATGAGGCAGGACATTTTTCCACCCTCCATATATCCATGCACACCATCAAAACTCAGATTTCATCTTTTGCCTGTTTTTAGGTGTAAATAATGTGGGCTAACCCTCCAGCTTTTGCCAAGAAGTAAATAATGATTTTGGTGTCAGATCACATGCCAGGTTTATCAGGGCAGCCTGCAGTCATTGGCTGACCCATGAATCAATATTTCCTTGGTTTAGATTCTTGACAGAGCATTGCTTGCAAGTCACAATTTCACAGTGAAATTAATGCTAAAACCCACTCAAAAAGGGGGGGAAAAAAAGGAAAACCTACTCAAAAAAAGACCATTGGTGTCCTTACCCATAGTACTGCAATTATACAATATGTTATTTTCAGTGTAAATACCACAATCTGTCCTGCTTGTATTTTTGGAGTCTTTGATGACCAAATGTTTTGAATTGTGAAGGGTGGTTGTGGTTGCAATTTCTCACAAAAGCATATGTAGGGTCCTTGTGCAACCCTTCTAAACTTTGATATTAAAACCTATCAATTAATTCTGGGGCACATGTAGAGTGAAGAGCATGCGTTTAAATTAAGGTACTCTCACTTTCTAACTCAGTGGATGAAATATCCATACTATCATTTCAGTTATACCATTACTGCTGCCTATGCAATATTTATTGTAGATCAGAAAAACTTTCTGTTCTTTAATAATTAGGCTAATGAGAATTCCCACATATATCCTAGGCTGAAGACCATTTAGCTTCTTAACAAATTGATGCTCTGTTAGAAGTATCTTACAAGATGTTGTGGTTTTGTGAGAATGCTCTCATACCACCTTTATATTTTAGGAATTCTGTTCTAGCAGTTTTTTAGAGATACAATTCACTGTCCTCATTTTTCTAGGAACATGGTTAAATTAACACAGCTTTGTAAAGAAAAAAAGGGGAGAAATAATTGCTGTATTAATTAGAAGTAGGTGGGCAGCCTTGCACTGCCAGTCTGATCAGAATGGCCTGGGTTTTGGCATTGTCCACTGTGTTACAAAGTTTACTTCCTATGTGGAGAAAGAGTAAGAAATCTGGAAATTTCTCCCTAACTTGCTTAAAAAAATAAATTCCATCTTTAGGAGGGTGGTGGGGAAGAGGGTTTGGTGGTTTGAGCCCCCTTTCATGGTTTAGGACATCAGAAGAATTACAGCCTTGTGTTACAGGCTATTGCTTTGCTAACTCTGCACTTTTGTGGCCTTATAAACACAGTAAGTAATTCTGCTTTTTGTAAAGATTCCATGTACACCCCTTCTGTGGAATATGTGTTGCCAGCTGGTTGGTCTGAGCAAGAATGAGAGTGCTCATTAGGCTAGCAAAAATACAGGAAACAAGGGAAGGCTTTTTGGAAGATTGCTTGCAAAAGAAATGAATAGCTCTGTTTGACGAGGACATTTGTCGCTCTTGGTGAAGCAAAAGGCTGCAGTGATTTAAAACTCTGCAGTTAACAATTTGTGTCATATGGAGTGAGTTCAATGGAATTCCTAATCCTGCTAGAGCAAGAAATTTCATTAACTTTACTGGCTCTGGAAAGGAGATACCGCCCTTAAATCTCTTGCCATATCTTAGTTTGAATCTTACCAGCTCTGGCCATAGAATTCTTTTGTGTGCCTTTCATTCATAAGGACAGAAGAAATATTAGAAGTATAATATAATGTGCATGCCTAACAAAATGGTAGCAGCACTATATTTTTCAGTATGCTACAAGTTGACAAGATTCCTGGAATTATGAATCACAACTTCCTTCAAATGTGACGCAGCATAGAAGGAGCCATGAGTTTATCTGTTGCTACTTTTTATTTTGAAAAACTGTTATGCTTGTGTGTCACAAAAAAACCCCCAGATAATTATCCAGAAATCACTGCAGGAAAATAATAGTGCAATTCATAAAAGTTTTAAGCCTCTAGGAAGATAGAGGCCAGTGAAAACTTATTTTCTCCAGGGATTTTGAAAGAAATAGACAGGGAATAAAGGAAGGAAGAAGGAAGACCTCTAAACCATTCTAAAATTGGTAGAACCTGTTCTGAGGCATGACCTGCAAGGAGTTCTCCGTGAAGAACTGTACTTGGGCTAGTTAATGAAAGAATTTGGGTGCATTCATGTCTATTGAGAAAGAGAGTTAGCAATAAAAAGAGATACCCTGAGTTCATTACAGCAATATTTACTGAATTTTCCTTTCAGCACCTAAGAGTGGTCTTCAGAACCGTTTGCTCTTTCACCTGGCACATAAGGTATGATGTCTTCTCTTCACTCGTGCTTTGTTTGTTTTCTTTTCAATTTCGTTATGTGTAATTTATGCTGGCAAGCTGGCAGAATAATTAAAATGTCTGTGGTGGCAGAAGAACACACATTTTCCATAACCACCTTGCTGTATTAAAATGTGGAAGAGAAAGCAAGTGTGAAAACATGATCTCAGAATAGATGCCCTCAACACATTCTAAGGAAAGTCTTACCAATACGCTTCACATAAGTCATACAATAGGAATGCAGTGGTATTTTTGATCACGAGGAGCATGAAAGCTAAATAGAATCAGAAATGTAGAAGCCACTATTTTATTTATTTTTTCTAAGTGTACCAAATTTTCCTAACTTGCAGCTCTCTTATCCTTAGCAATTTGACCAAAATGGTGCATGTGCTATTACTGATCCTCTTAAGTAATTCAGTATCCAGGAAGTCATATTGTTAATAGCATGAAATTTACTTTAATTTCAACAACAATTAAGTGCTTATTTCACTTACCACACATAGCTATCTTCTCTTAAATTAAGTTTTGTACCATCCTGTACAGAATACTTGACAAGTATTCTGGTACTGAAGACACTGACTTAAAAGAAAGTATAAATCCTGAATGTTAGCTTTGATGTCAGATTCTCTTTATTTAATTATCTGTTAATTTTAAGAGAGAAATCGTAAACCATTTTTACAGTGGCACTAGCACTTACAGATGTCTGTGGTGAACGAGGAATTATGCAACTTTTCTTTATCTGGCTAGTCACTGGAAATAAAGGGTTTTACCAAAACTATGAAGCCCATTGCCTTTAGTTCTGTTAAGCAACTTATCTTGCCTTCTGAGTATCATTTTTTGACTGGCTCAAAGAGGGAGAAAAAGGATTTGAAGAGAACTGAGTAGATAGATGGAAAAACAAATCCATAATAGAATTTGTGTGTAAGAGAAATTCATAATTACTGCTGAATCAGCAAAACCAGCAAAGAGAAGCACCGGAATAAGTGATTTGAGCAGACTGGCTAGGTAAATAGCCTCAACTTCACTATTTTAATACAAATATAATAAGTATATTTAACTTGTTTTTAGCCTTCTTCTGTGTGTGTGTGTTTAATGTGCTATTCAGCAATGCTTTTAAAAATAAATAATTTAATTAAAGAAACTGGAAACTGGAAGCTGGTGAAAGTAAATTTGTTAGTGCTGTAAAGAAGTCTCATGAAAATTCAGGCTCATGTGTTGGCAAGTCTTGTGTTTTTCTGCTATCCATGAGACATTAGATTTGTATCTACAAACAGCAAAATTTTTGCTGGCTTGAGTAATTACAGTGAAATTTTGTGTTGCAAAATTCTGTTTGTGAAATAATTCATTCAGCTCTTTCCTTCTTATCCATCAAAGCATGTGACATGTAATTATACCTAAATAACACCTTAAAGGAAACAGTGTGCTTAGTTTTAGCCCAACATTTATCCAGTTTGAACTGATCTGCCTCTTTAATGTTTGCCTTTCTTCACCGGTCAAATTAACTTTAGAGTAACAGAGGTTTTACAGATACTTAGTATTAATTGCCTGCTGTTTACCAGCAAGGACAAAACTAACCTGGTTAATTAAAATGCTTTTCTTGCTGAACTCTTCAGAGAATGTGTCCCACTCTTTTTAGTTCAGTGATGAGAAGAAACTGATGAGCTCTCACCAGAATCTGCAGGACATTACAGAAGATCAGCTTAGCTTGGCATCCATCCACTACATGCGGTCCCACTACCAAGAAGCCATTGATATCTACAAACGCATTCTCCTGGATAATCGGTGGGCATCTCGAAACCCTATTGTGGCACCTATGGGATTGTTGGTGTTTAAATTCCATAGAGTTCCTTGGTGTCTCAAAGTAGGCATTTTCCACAACTACTATGTCCCTTTCCCATCACAAAATGAGCACCAGTTGCGGCTCCTCAACTTTTTTCATTCAAAGTATTATTGAAAAACCCCTGTTTAAAAAGAAGTCTGCTCTCTGTTGTTTTCTTTTAGTGATATTGTTGTGTAATTCATTCTGTTATCTTTTTTGTTTTGTTGCTTATTTCTTCTGAAATGATATGTGGTTATGTACCTGCTTTGTCTTTTTATTTTTTCCCTTCTGGCCAATCTAGTAACCCTTGCATGAATTATTGACTTCTCCTTCACCTCTTAGCCCTTCTAAGAAGGGTTCAGTTCTTGGGTTTTAGGTAGAGTTCCTTGCATTCCTCTCAGTCTGAAATTCTTTCCTTTTCTCTTTATCCTCTGTGACACTTGTTGATGGGGTTTTTTGTCATGTTCTGCAAATTTTTAGTTCAGAATGTAACAAGGGATAAATTGAATTCTTAAGTTGCTGGAAGTATTTTTAATAAAATAGAAACTGCTGTCCCAGAATATAGCTATGTTTTGACACTATCTCCTCTTGGATGTTTCGGAGAAATCCATCATAATGTATATATCATGTAATGCTTGGGAAAGAGATTTAACTTCCAAGTCCTGCAGAAACAATCACTCAAAGCTAAATGACTAACCTGTATAGCAATTATCCTTTTACTTACAGTTTCCACAAATACTTGTCTTTTTTATGTGTCTAGTTCTTCTGGATTCATAGCTTGTAATGACAAGGGTTTTTTGAAATAATGTGCTCGGTGTAAACTTTTATGCACATGTTAAATGTCTTTAAGTATTGCTTAGAGAATCCTGTTCTGCCAGGCCAGTTACAGTGCTCATGTTCTCCACATTTCCTTGGTGTGAAGTTGACACCATTTTCCAGATTTCCAAACCAAAAGTTTTGTTGGCAGTTCTTAAAAGCTGCAGTAGCTGTCGTGGAAAAAAATACTTTGAATCTGTCTTAGTACAAACAAACTAGAGAAGCTCTAAGCATTTCTCAGAAACACAGTTTTGATGTGCTTGTAAAATACGTATAGATGTGAGAGCTTTCTTTATTTACTGTTTTTAATGTGTTGTAGTGGGAAATGTTAAACTATCTGGTGGGATTTAAAGGTTCTCTTCAATCCTCTTTCCTGCAGGGAATACCTGGCTCTGAATGTGTATGTGGCCCTATGCTATTACAAACTGGATTACTATGATGTATCACAGGAAGTGCTAGCTGTTTATCTTCAGCAAGTTCCTGACAGCACCATTGCTCTTAACCTGAAGGCTTGTAACCATTTCCGACTTTACAACGGGAAGGCTGCAGAGGTATCTGTTGGACAGTCCTTCAACTCACCTTTTTTTTTAGTTTCCAATTCCATACATGTTTCTTTTCCTTTGTATCTGTCTTAAACAGTAATGTTGATAATGGCCTTTATTGTCACTGTGTCCTTTTAGGAATGTCACCTATTTCAGTTTCCCTGGACCCATCTGTCCACATACATGCACAGTGGTCTTACCGTTTTCCCAGTATACTTTTGATCTTGTGTTTATATGTATTATTCTATTGTGTTTTTCTACCCACGGCACTATTGCTAAAATTGCTACATAGAAGTGGGAAGGCAAAATCTTCTAGTCATCAAACACTGATGGAGATATCTTGCTGTCAGCTTTGAAGCTCTTTGGAAGCTCCAGTTATGCTTCTGTGCTTTTTTGGTTTTATGTTAAAATTTTGAAATGTATGTAATTCCAGGCAGAGCTCAAGAACTTGACAGACAGTGCCTCATCATCTTTTGAGTTTGGCAAGGAGCTCATTAAGCACAATCTGGTAAGTAATGCATTTCTGGAATTTAATATGAGCTGCACTCATTTGTAGAGGTTTTCATGATGATTCATAAACCGGATTATTTTGGGACTTGCAGATTTAATTGAGTCTCTGCTGCCATGTAAGTCCCATTCCAGGAATGCTACCAGTATAATCAATGTGCCATCAAGTGTATTTATTTTTTGCCTGCAGTTTTTCCCTGACAATTTGAGACTGTGTTAAGAAAATAATAATAATGTTGCCTTTAGCCCTGAAGGCATATTAAAATAATGTATGTTGTGTAAGAATACCTTTGCAAGTTATTCTGTGGAGCCCACTCAATAAGGACATTGTAGAAACAAATCAGAATGTATGACCCTGGACTCTATTTAGCACCAGAACAATGGGGGTGGAATAAAGATAGCTCATGAAAATGGCCTGCATCTGAAAAGTACTAAACAAGGAGTTCTAGGAAAAAAGATGCTCATAAAACCAAAATACTTGTGTATTCTGCAGTACGAGAGTCACTGAAAGTAAATAATGGTTAATTTTCCCTTCAGTGGTATTATTATTTTGCTGAACAACTGGTAAAAGTAGATTGCTCATATTTAGTGATGGGCAGTTGCTTGCTTTGTCATTTTTCAAGGGCAACATTTCTTCGCCCAAGAGTTAAAACTGCTTTTGTAAGTTAGCACTGTTTATTTTGTATGTTGGTATTTTTGCCAGTGGTTTATGGAATAAGTACGTTAGATTTTGTTGGAGGAACTGTCATGTGAAACTGGAGTATAATTGACTGCTCCTGATCATTTTAGGATCTTGTGGCATTCTAAGTAAATGTAGAGTTATTAGCCTAATTGTTTTTATATGAAAACTTCATAAGCAGTTTGTAATTTTGTGTGTGTTCCCTTCACTCAGACTATATTATTCTTTAAAATCTTTGATATATAATGTATCACTGGTTTGAGCTCCTAAAAGCTGAAATAAATTAATCTTTACTTATGGATTAAATACTTACATTCTTCAGGCTAAGGGTTGTCACACTCTGTAATTCTTCTATAGCTGTATTAAAGCAGGAATTATGCTAATACCAGAGCCACTGACCTTTTCCTGCTGTTTACATAGAAATTTAAGAATTAATTTCCTTGAATTAACATATAGAAAAGATTTTGATACATGGTTATCAATATGCTGTTTTTCCCTGCAGGTGGTTTTTCGAGGAGGAGAAGGGGCTTTGCAGGTCCTACCTCCTCTCGTTGATGTTATTCCTGAGGCAAGACTGAATCTTGTGATTTACTATCTCCAGCAAGGTAAATACACCTTCCTCTGGCTCTTTTATAACTTCAGGGATGACATTCGTTCATCTCTTCTCAACTGGCTATTCATGAAATGCTTTTTTTTTTGCAGTAAAATGTAATTTATTTCACTTTCTGTTCCTCTGAAAAATAGTGAAGTAAAAGTTCCCATGGCTTGCAGAGAAGGGCAGGAGACAGCTTTGGTGATGGTGGTGTTAATCTGTTTCTAGTGAGAGGACCTCTCCTCTGCCTGAATATTTGAGAATGGTAGGCATATGTTCTGTGAAGGCAAGGACAACCATTTCTATAAATACAACACAAACAGAATATGAGCCAAAGTGACTGTGAACAAGATATTTCATTAAAATCTACTTTACAATTCTAAAGAATGCAGGTAGGTAGCCCAAATCAGTTGGAAAGGATTTTCTACTTGTATCTCTCCTCTGTTTCGCAGCTTCTTTGAATTATATCTGAGTTTTTCAGAGCTATTTCTATTCTCCCTTTGTGTTCTTTTATTCAACAGTGGGTTGACTGGCTGTGTGATTCAAGGCAGGTCCAATTAGATCAGGTTGCTTAAAGCCTTGTCCAGACAATGTCTAGTCAGAACTTCCTCTGTTCTACCTTGTGTCCTCTGCCTTTCATCTCTGTGGAACCTGTCTCCATCTTCTCTGTACCCTTCTATCAGTTCACTGTAGACAGTGGTAAGATGTCCCTTGACATCCTTTCTCCCCTGAAAACTAAGCAAAGATGCCATCTGGCTAGTTCTCTCAGTTTCTCCTGAGCCCCTTCCTGCCTTGGGAGCCCTCAGGTAGGCTCATTCCAGTGTTTCAATGTCTGTCTTGATTGAAGGATCCCAAAACCAGACACAGTACTCCAGGCGCAGTCTCACAAGTGACAAGTAGAGAATTCCTCCCCTTGCTGTGATGGCTACATTCATGCTAAGATGATCCAGTGTGCAGTGGGCTGCTTTGCTCCAAGGCTGCACTGTCTGCCAGCTTGCCTTTTAGCCAGTCAGCTCCCCACCTGACTTGTTCAGGCGTTTCAAACCAAGCAAGATGCAGAACCTGCATTTTGCCTCCACTCAACATCAGATTTCTTTCAGCCCATTTTTTCAGCCTACTGAACTGCTTCTCAGTATCTGGGAGCTTCCTTCACAATGTTTTATCATTTGCAAACTTGCTCAGAGTACTCTATCCTATCACCTGGATCATTAATAAAAACAGGACATTCAACAGTATCAGTCCCTGGGGTATTCAATTAGTAATGAGTCACCTGTTGGATTTTGTACAACTGATCATTGTCCTTTGGTAGTCCAGACAGTTTTCCATCCCCTTATAATCTTACTTAGCCAGTCCTGTCTTTCAAGTTTGTATGAGAGACCATGTCAAGGCCTTGCTAAAGTCAAGACTTACAACATCAGCTACTATCCCCTTATTCATACAACCAGTCACACGTTGGATTAGTGAGTACACTTTGGCATTGATAAATCTCTGACTGCTGTCCCCAGCCACCTTTCTGTCCAGTATTGTTGCCAATTTCACTGTAGGCAATGTTGGTACTATTACCAATTATCTTACACAATAATATTGTTAATAATAATATATGTTTAAACTTATGTTCTATTTACACAGAAACAAAGTGCATCTCATGCATCACTTAAAAATCAATCTTGTTTACTTATTTGCTGTTAACCTTGCAGTAATTTTAGTTAGATTTTTTTAGTTAGATTCTGCTCTTCACTGTGGGGTACAAATGACTTGCATACTGACAAGGTCGATGGGAATTCAGACTAAAACCTCCTTTCTGGTTTGGTTAAGTTGCCATTTTTAAGTCTTGCTAAGGTAGCATCATTGGTTAGGAATGTGAGAAATCATTACTTCTGATGACTACAGCTGTCTCTCCAAAACTTAAAAGGTCTCTGATAAAGGTAGGTTTGTGTTAATACATGCTCTGTACTAGAATGACTGAAGCACAAACATGCATCCCATTTTTTTCATTTTTTTCAACTCTTCAGTGTAGTGACTTCTAACTGTAATCTGTTCCTGTGGGATTTCCTAGTTGCTTCTGTTGGAGCCTGAAGAGCATAGTTCTGTGTTGATGGTCTACACTGATTAAAATACGGGCTACTGCCTTTTTTTTTTTTTTTTTTTGTGGTGGTGGTGGTGGTGGTCTGAACTAGCCAAAAATCTCAAAAAGAAAAAAAAGAAAGAAAATTACTTTTGTTTGATAAGGCTTGTTTGTGTGGGCAGTTGGCATAACACTGTACTAACAACATTTTGCCAGTAACAGAGAATCTTCACTAGGTTAGTTTACAAAGCCAACCATAGTGCCAACATATTTTTTAGATTTAGGTAAAATTTAGGACCTATTTAGTTTGTATAATTCTTATGTGGAAAGGAAGTTGTTTATTGATTTAAAACTTTATATTTAAACTTATATACTAGTAGTGTTTTATCCTTGTTGATTAGGATCTTCTGGACAGATGCTGAAATACTGCTAAGGAAAAGATGAAGTTTCCCTATAGCATCATGTTTCCCTATTCTCTTTGAGGGGTAAATACATATGAGAAAACAAAATACAGGAGGATTTAGTAGATTTATTATTTTGACCTTGTGCTATTGAGAAGGCAGCCACTGGATTATGAACACAGGGGGAAAATCATCTCTACTAGGAAAATTGTAGTAATAAAGAAGCTGTTACTCACTCTGTGTTTGTTATTTGAGTTCTAGAAAACCATGACCATTGTGCTAGAAATTCACAATGATTTATAGTTACCTTTCTCCTCCTGCCTAAATGGTTTATTTCTTAGTCTGTGGCTATTGGGGAATGTTGTAGAGGATGACTGACTTGTTCTAATACAGTGTGCTGTGGGTTGTCACGCATTCTAATGTCTGGCATTTCAGATGATGTGCAGGAGGCTTATAACCTGATTAAGGACCTGGAACCTACAGCTCCACAGGTAATTGGAAACTGATGTCATGGCACATAAAGACAGAGGTTATAAACTGATACAAGATCTGCCACGTACAAAACTGGTATCCTGAGGACAGCTTCCCCTGTTCCCATTCTTAAAACTCTTGTGTTGATCCCTTCAGAAACAATAAATTTAACGTGCATACATAAAGTATTATATATGTGCGTATATGAGTACTTAGCCTGTTTATTACTGTACCACCTGGATTCACCTAAGAGTATAGCTCTGTTGTGTGCAGCCTTGATTTTGGGGAACGGACCATTAGTGCATAGATGAAAGCCCTGTTCCAACTCAGCTACTTATCTGCCTGATGGTGGTTATCATCCCTCAGATTTGCTAACTCAGATGCTCATATAGTTTGTCCTGAAGCTATTTCAATGAAAGTGAGCTAGATTAGATGAAACAGTTTAAATAAATGATATTTTCTAATCCCATCACACTTTGGCTGCCGTGAGTGAAAACTACAGTGTCCCTTGGCTGCTACTGTAACTTTTTTTGTGGTTGTTGCAGCATCTTTAGTCTCTGATTTATTCCTCTTTGCTGTTTATTTTCCAAAGGTCACATAGCTGGGCATAAAAGGGACCTTTCATGAGTCTGTATGAGGAATAAGATGGAGGAAGGGAAAAGGAAAACCTCAGAAACACAGATCTGGTGATTCTGTGCTGAGGAGTGAGGAGTGTCTTCTGCCATCGCTTTACACTTCTTGCATTTTTCAGTACAGCAAACTTATTGAACAGTTTTCTGTAGCTATTGGTCCCATTGTAGCTTCTGTTTTCCCAATACACTTTGGCTAATATTTCTTGATCACATTTTGAAATGAGAATCTTTGTGCTTTTTTTTTATTCTCCATTTCTCACTCACACTTGTAAGGAACTCCCTGCTAAGACTTGCAAAACTACTTATATAACTTCCTTGAGTACTTCTCATCTTTCTTCTTTGTTGTGATGCCTGTAGGATAATAATTTGGCATCTGTAAGAGAGGTGGTGTGCTGAAATGATTGCTTACCATCCTGGCTCAGATTGTTTCCTTACATTCTGTTGTTTGTCTCTTGGTCTCTTGAAAGATGTCCATTTCTCTTCTTGTTTACCTCTATGTAAAGGCTGTCCTGGTTTATCAGGAGTGCCTACTAAAACAGGATTATAGATATAACTCTTAGTTATAAGGGTTGGATAAGACAAAAGAGTGTGTTACATGCTGAGAAAATCTTGCTCAGAGAAGAATTAAACTATGGTTGTTTCTCATATGAGAGGTTACAGGGTACTCAACTTCTGTTCCTAATTTCAGTAGAGTAACATGGCCACAGAGCACAAACTTCTTGACATTTTTTGCTCTGATGAGAAACACTAGGAATTTTGCAGCAAGGATGTCAGTGGTTATGGTTAACCAATGTGCATATTTGAAAGGGGATCTGTGCTTTAGTGTAACAGTAGTGCACTTATTGGTGATATGATAGCGAAGAGGGCATGAAAGGATATTATCATATTCCTTCTGGTGCATTGTCTTTGACCATAAGACTTATCAGAAAACACAGTTCCCCTTTGCATCTGTCATATTTAGTAGAAGTGACTACCTAACAAGTAGAATGTGTTTTTGGGGGCTGAATCAGTACTACAGTGCTTAAGCACTACCACAGTAACCACCTACCTACTAAATTCAGTTGGGATAGAGTTGAATTTATGAAGAAGATAATGTACACATAGGCTTTTATGTGTCTTCTGAAATCTTCACTGTGTCTTCTCTGATCCCATTTTGCTTTTTTTTTTCAGGAGTACATCCTCAAAGGGGTGGTAAATGCAGCACTTGGACAAGAAATGGGCTCGGTGGGTGAAGCCCGTGAGGTTCTCCAGCTTCTGTAACAATAGAATGTGAACAGATATTTAGGGACTGGAATGGAGTGAAAGAGGCAGTCTAATTGTTATTTAGATTGCAGGATCTCTGTCTCTTAACCTCCTTCTGTACAATAATCAGTCCAGAATGAGTGAAATGCGAATTTCTGTTGCTGATCTTGATAGTAAATCAAGATGAATTTGATTTTTCTATCTTGTTTCCAAAAACCCTGTTTGCTTTGTACGGTGTTCTCCTTTACCTAGGCGCATAGAATGGCACATTTACCTTTTCTGGTTTTGCTTCAGCCCTGGTTTGTCTGTTAGTTGCTCTCCAAGTGTTCCTCAGAGCATATTTTCACTGTGTTTTGTAGCATCAACCCTGGAAGTCATTTTGGATGGTTTTTTTTCCCCTTCCAGAGAGATCATCTGAAAATTGCTCAACAGTTCTTCCAGTTGGTGGGGGAATCAGCCAGTGAATGTGGTATGTTTGAAATATCCTTTCTCCATTAAGTAATCCATCTCAAAATATCAAAGTATATACCATCATATCTAACTGCTGACTGTTAGCAGGAATATTGCCAGGCATTTTATTGCTATAGGATGAATTTCAGAAAGTCTAAATTGTAGTCTAAAACAAATTTGCAAGTTTAAATTAGAAATCGCGTTTGATTCCAAACCTTACTGTATGACTTTGGCTGGAAAAGAGGCCAAACTGCAAACTGCAAACTGCTAGTCCTCACTGAGAGACTCTGTGGCAGCTTCTTTGACTAATAATCCTCATTATATAAACAGAAGACAACAGCCTAATTAATTAGATGAAGTGAGTGGCTGAAACCTCACAGGCAGAGAGATGACAGGTACAAATCTAGGACCACTAATGAAAGCCTGTCAAGTATATATAGTCCTAGCATGTAGTCTGCCTTGAAACTGAGGGTCATCGAAATCTAAAGAGGAATTTGGCTACAGAGACAAATGGAAGCTCTGGGACTAAATCCTTGCTTAAATAAATTTTAAAAAATCAACAGAAAAATCAGTTTATTTTTAATATTTAGTTTTATTTGTTCAATAATAGACCAAACCAAGATCTTCCCTTCCCTTTGCCAAAACCAAAAATCCAAAATAAAAAAAAGTTGGTAGTTGTAACATAGAAATTCAGATGAAATAGGGCTTTCCAGTTTCCTTTGTAGGCATTGTCACTTTCTTTAGATGGGTAACTTGTGTATGTTTATGGTGCAGACAGCTCATGGTCCTCAGAGACAAAATGCTGCCTCCTGTGTCCATGGTGACTACAGAGAAGAAGCTCCAGGGACAAAGTAGCACCGCTGATGAAAGTTTCAGAAATGCTGCTGAGCCATTCTATTCTGTTCCCCTTGCAGCCCTGGTATGGAGGTCATGCAGCAGAGAGCTTCATGTTGGAAGGCTGGAGTGGTTCCATAGATGAGATTTCCCTTACTCATTCCTTTTGCATTGAGGCTATCCTTTCAGAGTTGGGATCACAGATAACAGGAAGAAACAGTAAGAATTATAGTAGTGGAGGACTTGGCTAGTGGGAGTGTAGCTACTGGGTTTGAGAAGCTGGTAAAATCACAGGGTAACTGATAGAATGGTGGTAGACTCTTAATGCCTGTAACAGTCATGCAGGTGTGATGAGTGACCAGAGCACACATGGATAAAAATAATACAGAGATAGTCTGAGAAAAGATATCCTGAAAGGCTTCATTGAAGATCCAGCCCAAAACCAAAATGAAATTGTTAGGAAGCCGAAGGTCTGAATTTTACTGTGAAATATTTTTAAACCCATGGTCAAAACAAGATAGAGGGATTGAGTCTTCAACCTTCCTATGGTTGGGGGGGGTGAAATGGCAACAGAAATGTAGTGCAATTAGGAAGGTGGATTACTTGAAAAAAATGAGCCTATGGAAGGATTGGTTCCAATGAGAGGTAGAAGGAAACATCAGTACTGCAAGCATGTTACCCTTTGGTACTTCCATGTAAAAACTGCTTTGTCATCTTCTTAAAAGCTCGTGGGAGGAAACTGCCATACAGAAGAGCACACAGTTCAGGTTAACTCCTGTAAAGGCCCAATAGTCTGAGGGGTTTTGTTTAACCTCAAATGAAGGGCAGGTGGAGGTCAACAAACCACAGATAGGAAATAGAAGGGGCAAGCAGTTCGATTTAGATAGGATATAACAAAAAACCAAACACATGAAGCCCAAGAATGTAAGTTTTCTTATACAAGTATTAGATGTTTTGAAAGAAGATGAATGAAGTGGAACACCTGGTTTTACAAGCGGAAGCTGAAAATGAAAATATTCTCTTTTATGTGATAGGAGGAAGGTGACGTAGCATCTTCTTCCTATTTAATGTACAATGGGGATTGTACATAAATAAATATATATAAATACAGATAAGTATAGATAAATAGATTATGCCAGTGCAGAAATGGTTCTAATAATTATAGAAACCTTCTCTCAAAATAAATATCTTTTCTTTATCAGTGAATAAAATAATATTGTTTTCAATTATATGTTTAGATAGGCAACTCGCCATATGAAGCCAAATTATTCACCAGCCAGCCCAGATGGGAACAGTGAGTGGCATATTAAACAGGTTACAGATTCTATATAGAAAGATAAATCATAGTTGGGGACTTCCGTTCTGCCCATATTGACCTAATTAATGCAATTACATGGCATAATAAAGAGCATGAACTTTTTGTTTCTACCTTTTATAGAAAGCACAAGTGAACAGGTAACCCTGGACCAATATTGAGATTATGCAGAACCTGATTTGAAATTTTGTGATGAAACTCCCAATTCTGCTACAGTTATCTTGAGTACAATCAAATTCAAACTCTGTGTTAGCAAATACCCCAAAAAATGTCCACAGTACTAATTCTAAGAGAAGCTACATAATAACCTTTCTCGTTCTAATAGAAAATTTGCAGTGAAGTAGCAGTGAAAAGGATAAAATGCACCTGATTTGAACACTTGAAAGAACCTTTTGTTTCTCTAAAGAAAGGGCTTGTATTCATAATTAATGAGCTATAGGAGACAAGTAATGACATGACTAGGTTTGCCAATGGTACAAAATTACCCATAGTAGTAAAAATAAAAGCTCCCATAATGATGAAAGATGTGAAAGACTATGTAAGACTGGGTAATAATATGCAAATTAAATTTAGCAAAATTATCAGAAAACTTGAAGAGGATCTTAGAAATTGATGAGGAAAGAGAAACAAAACAAAAGTAATTACTGTGTCATTGTATACAGATGTGATTCTTTTCCTTGAATAATTGTCTGCAGTTCTGGTTCTTACATTTCTTTAAAAAAAGGTAGAACAAGAAAGGATACAATAAATACAGCAAGGATGATCAGAGGAAGTGGATGGCTTCTTGAACTAGGACAGGAGAGATTAAGTAAAGGAGGATATACATGGGCTGAAAAATGATAACTGAGTTTGATTATCTACATCATAAATGACAAGGAAAAGAGGAATAGAGAAAATTATTTACTGTACAATACAAAACCAAGGAGCATTGACAGAAATTATCATGCAAGACAATTAAGACAAACAGCATGAATTACTTTTTCCCATAACACAGTTTATTTGATGGAGAAGCTTGTGAGAACCAGAATGTATAAGGAAATTGTAGATGAAAAGTCCATTGGCTGTTTAACACAAATTTTTCAGTGATGGTTAAGAAGTTCTTAGTGCAGATTGGACCAAGTACAGAAGTACATAAACTGGGGGGAGTTGGCTGAGAGGGGCTGCTTGTGATCTGGGGAGGGCCTGGGCGTGGGTCAGTTGGTAGTGAGCAGTTGTATTCTGGACCATTTGTTTCTCTTGAATTTTATTCCTCTGTCTTTCTCCCCTTCTCATTACTATTACTATTATTAATAATATTATCTAATTTCAATCATTAAACTGTTTTTATCTCTACCCACAAGTTTTACTTTTGGGGAAGGAGGAGAGGTTGGAGTGAACAAGTAGCTGAGTGGTACTTAGTTGCCAGCTGGAGTTAAACCACAACAGTTTACAAGGCTTCTTATTTTAATGTGGGTTATAAAAAAATAATGGATTAAAATGAAGATGTATTTTTTCTGACTTGCTTTTGTTAACTATAGAAATCCCATGACTGCATTAAGAAAAAGCAGCAACAGGAGTTTAGGAAGAATACAGTGTCATTTATTTTTTAAAGTCTTTTGGAGTCATCAATAAAGCCCTTTGCTTTTTTTTAATTAGATCTCTGCCTTGGAGGTTCAAGGAACAAAGAGTAAACTGAGTTAATGTGCAAGTCATTTCCATTAAATGTACACATTTTATCTCATGTTGGATGTTATGCACTTAACAGGAGGAGGGACAGACAAAACAAAAACTAAATAAAATCCAGGAAGCACTTACGGTGTAGGAGTCAATATTCATCCTCTAGCAGCAATAAATAACACCCAAACAGCAGCTTGGTTACTGGGGTTTTTTTAAGCATGATGCAAACTCTTCATCCTAATGACATGAAATGGAACAGACATTACGAAGGAGGATATAACTAAATTTTTGTAGTTAGTTCTCATCCTCTTCTACTAGAGTCTCAGCTGGGTGGAAAATTAAACAGATCAGATTTCTGTTAAGGAGGAAATAGGGCAAGAGAACCATCAGTGAAAACAAATTGACATTAACATTTATATTAAATGCAGTGCTACTGGTGCTTAACATAAATTTTACAAACTACCCCAAAAACACTGCAAGCATAATGAAGAAAAGCACCCCTTTTGTTTTCAGTGGTTCTATTTTAGGACCAACTTGGGCATATCCAGTGTTGGGTGGCAAGAATGAAACATTTCTTCTGGACTTCATGCAGTCCTGTCTTTGAGGTTCTCTTAGGTCACCCTAAGTAATTTTTCAAATGACAAATTTTTCCTCTTCCTGCCTGAGTCACGGGGTGAATTAGAACTGTAAAATCTAGTCTTTCTGTCACTAGTAGTATTCATTGCTGAGTTGTATGAGATACACAGATGTTTTACTTGTTTGTTTTTGTTAATGAAATCTTTCAAGAAAAGTATATGGGGGATGGTGTGCTGGGATAATAACATTTTCTGCCAAAATCTGGATATAAGAGTAAATACTAAAACTTAGGAACTCTAGAATCATATATGAAAAAAATATGTTTCTAATACTTTCTTACTGTGATTAATTTTTACTAAAAGCGCATCCTCAGTTTTGAGTCTTCTTTGCATGTTTTGCATTTAAAAATTCTGTTCAAAACAAATTGTTGTGAGTTTATGAACTTCAAACATTGAATATCAGAGAAAAGGAGCATTTTCAAGTTCTCTGTAGTCTTGTTACTCAGTGTTTCTTCACTCTTTTTTCTGTTGTAAAACTGTTTCTGTTATTGTCCTGTAAAGGCATATATTTGTCATGAAAACTATGCCTGCATGTAAAAAAGGACAGATAAATAAATACACAGGCCAGTTTCTGCTCCCAAATTAACACTTCCTAAATAATGAAATAATTTTCTGAAGTAGGAGAACTGAATGGTATGGTTCAGACATAGTTAAGGATTGACCGTCTCTGTATGGAAATGACTGGACATCCAAGCTCAGTATCTACTAGTGCTAAAATATAAAAAATTATAATATTTTGCTTTCATGTGCAATGTATTTTGAGATCTTACATAGTGCTTTCCAGGAATAGTTACTACCCTAGCTTATTTAAAGGAGAATATAAGTTTTCAAGTTGACTACTCCATTTTGTGTGGAGGTATGGAGTCAAAATATACATTACATGAAATTTCTATATACAGCAAAGTTACTTTAATTTTCTAGTGTGGATGGATTGACGGTAACCAATGTTCAGGAGCAGATTCAGGGATATTGGTAGCCTTAGGATCTTATCTCTCATCACTTTCCAAACTGCACAGAGCATCATCCTCTCTAATGACCACTTGATGTAGTGAAATAGTTGTGATTTGACATCGCTTGCATTTGGGCCTTCCCATCTGCTACTTGCATTCATCCATCTCTGCTAGCTGGCTCTAACAAAAATGAGTCCTAGTAAGCTTGCTTCAGAATCTCTAAAAAAACTTTGAAGTAGTTTTCAGTAACACAGCTTGTGATGTCAGAGTATGTGACAGCATAATATGGTTGCAACAGAGTTTATGATGACATAGCTACCAGCAGAGTTTAATGACACTCATTTGAACAGATATGTCTAACTTACTTATGGCTTTACCTCTTGTGAGCAATGTGGTCATCCCAAATGCATGGACGTGAATTTCCATACTGTCTGATATCACTGAGTATTTTTCCTGTTTCTGTATTAATTCTTTTTTATGACAATATTTTCAGTGTATCACATTTACTCTCTTACTCAAACTAAAATTAAAATATGTAGAGCTTCTTTGTCCAGGGTAACTGAAAAGCATAGTTTCAAAGAAAGAAGACTAATGACATTAGAATTACAAACTCAGGCTTTGTATGAAGTGTCATTTCCTAAGAGTAAGAATAATTCATGGTAAAATTATGGTTACATAAATTGTGTCATGGAAAAGGCTTGTTACTTAAACTTGTTACTTGTTATATGTCTCTGTAGAGTTTGCTATTGAATAAAGTCTTGAAATAGTTATGGGATGCTGTAGGAAAAGTTGACAAGATGAATTAATAGGTTTTTTTATAACCTCTAGTATGGTCCTTTGCCTGAAAAGGCAAGCTACACTATTTTTAGAAACTAGCTGCTTTCATAGTTGCCAGCAATCTTAGCAGCGATTTCCATTACCATGTGTTTTTAAATTCCCTACATTTGCATTTCTCTTTTGAATTTTAGATACCATTCCAGGGAGACAGTGCATGTCCTCCTGCTTCTTTCTTCTTAGACAGTTTCCTAATGTCCTAATTTACCTCAACTCAATCAAGGTTAGTATTATTATTTACTATTAGTTGTACTGTAATGCATGGAATCACTACTTTTAGACTGTACTGAGACACAATGGAAGCATAAAAAGACACAGAAAAAAACAGTAAAAACAAAATGCAGGAGTGACAGTGGGAGATAAGTGGTCATTACAGCAAATGGATCGAAATGTAAAGAAGCAATTTAGAAAATAGCACCATGCAGCATCATGGGCTTGATGCTCTCATGACACTTGCAATTTAACCATTATCAGGCTTTCTGGTGACATCACAGAAGATAAGGAACATAATTAAAGGAAGACAATGAAAAAAAGTGTATATTTATGGGGTGGGCAGCATAGAGGAAAAAACCCCAAATGTTTTCTGAAGACTTATCAAATGAGTGATGGACATTATTGTCACTGGTTAATAATTGGGGACAACATTTTAGTGAACAAGAGTGTGTCAGGAAGATAGGATGTGAAGGACTCTGAAAGTAATAATATTTACATTTTACAGGGAAAGCAGCCACTAAAGGGCTAAAATAGGGGTAATGTTACCAAAGCAGTAAGTTAAGAATGGTTTTTTTGCAGAGGTCATCCAAGTACCCTGTAGACAATGTTGCATTTTCCAAAAGAAGAGAAGCTTGAAGTCAACATCATGCAGCATTATTAGATCACCAATATTCAACAAATAAAATGGGTATAACTTACAGATACACAATTAAAGTCAGATGGGAGGAAAGAGGGAGACTGGAGTGTGATTATGGATTAAATGATTGAAGTCTTGTTCCAGTGGTTTGCAACTAGAGTTGTAACAACTCTATATTTGATAGGAAGAGAAATTAGAATCTTAAAAGAAATTATTTGGGAGATACACAATATAAGCGTGATTACAATGTTCTAAGGAGGATGGGACCTAAAGAAAAACATGTGGTTGTAATGGTGCCAAAAGCAGCTGATGAGTGAAAAATGCTGAAGGTGTAGTGTTTTTAAACTTTGTCTGGAAAGAGACCTTTGAAGAATCCCAGTGGGTCTAGCCACTGGAATGGTTCCAGTGTAGTGGACTCAAGAGATACATCACCACCACCCTAAACTGGAGTATGTGTGTAATTGAAGAAAAGGAAATTAACAGTAAGAATTGTTTTGCCTAACTTGAGCCGTCTAGAAATTGGATTTCTAGTTAGAACTGGTCATCTGGTCTCAGTTTATAGCCAATGGGTATAGATGGTCATTTCCAGAGAATTCACCCCGTGTATGTCTTGCATTTATAGTGCAATGAATTACCCCACGGATACGTTCAGCTCTTTCCATTTCCTTGGAAAGGTTCTTAAACAACTTGTTTTAACTTGAAAAGGTCAAAGTTAAATGTGATTACAAATAACTTCCAAGTTATATGGGATCAAAGTTTACTGCCTACTACAACTTTTTTTGCATGTTTCTTTTGAAGTAATTGATAATTTTCGTAATTTTTAATCTGAGACTAGCCGTGCTCAGATTTACTTAAATCATTTCACTTCTCTTTAGCTCAAGGGATGCAAATAGTTCTTCCTGTACCATGCTACAGGCAAGGTGTGCATGGTTTTATAGTTATCTTTGTGTTTCATTCACAGGAGTAAACTTCAGCAGAATCTCTGCAGCTCTTAAAATGGAGCTGCACTCTGTGAAGATTATTTACATGATATTCTTTCAAGAAATACCATTTTCATTCATGATCAATTAAAACTGCTTTAGGCATAAGAATGTCTCAGAGGACACCTTATTATAAATGTATTGCCAGCTGCCCTAAGGGTGTCATTATAACACTGTCAGGGATCAACTGAGAAAACAACTTGATTCAGGCTCAGCTGAATTGTGGCCAAATGGGAAATCTTCGTTGTTAAGCTGGGTATTCTGAGCATCTTGTTGAAATGGACATCACTCAGAGGACAGTCAGTTTTATGAAAAGATTGAAGACCTATAAAAAGACCACAAAAGAGTGAAGTCCAGTAAAATAATGTGGTTAAAAACAAAACAAACACCTAGCTGTGGCACATGTGTTGCACTATCAGCAGCACTTGTTCATTTCTACTGGTTTTGGTTTTGCAGTAGGTCTGGTCTCTAGCGCTTACATGGCCGGGACAGAATGACAAATATTTTGAGTTTGGTTGCTGAAGAATTTCTTTCCCATTTTAATTTAAAAATACAATGGGGACTACTTGAACAGAAGAAAGCATTCACACAGTAAAACTAGCATCTGGCTTACCAGCTTTGCTTAACCTGGGACTTGTGCTGATTCACATGAAACTACTATTGAGAAAGAATTCAGCAAAGTGTCGTAATCCTCATATGGTGAAACCCGTTAGTTCACCCTAAGGGTACTGAAATGTTTTCACAAACTGAGCTGGAGATTCACCCAGTTGGTTCATCCTCATGCTTTCACACAGCTTGCTGTATTTGCTGGCTTGTGGACCCTAACAGAGACTGTTTGGGTGAAACCTGGACATTGGGCAAATAGTGGCAATCCCCCACCTTTCCTTTCAAGGCACTAGCTTGATGTATGTGGGTGGACTGAATCAGTACCTGTTGTAGAGTGCCTGTGACAGCAAAGGAAAGAGGTTCTTCGGTGTCCCCATGTCATGAAAGAAGATACTACTGGGAAAGGGATTTGTCCCTTGCTTCCTGTACCTTTTGTACAGTCCCAACTATGCTTTTTACCTCCTCCTCACTCTTTAATGAGGGAACAAAACAAAAGTTTGGTCTTCCTACACAAGTTCTGTTTCCTTTAGAAAAGGAAAAGCATTTTTTCTTCCTTACACCTTGCTGTTATGCACCCAGGGAGATTTTCTTGCAGTAACTCTATTAGATAAACCACCCTCCTTTTTTCCTGTGCTCTTTCATAAGCACTGCACCTCTCCTGAGCAGGGATCTTCATTCCCATCTATGCCTGAAACTGGTGTTGTGCTCTACCTTACCTCTAGCAGCTGTACTGCTGCAGCACTGTGGGACAATGCTGAATGTAGAATGTGGCTGACTTTCGGTCATCTGAGTTATACTTCAGTCTGGACATCTGACTGTAATCAAATCTAGGCTCTTCAGATCAAACTCTAACATTAGCCCAACCTGTACCTAGAGTTACATTTCCTGCTTTGACCCATGTAGCTTTTCAGAATAGATACAGGTTCTTCAATCTGATGTGTCTTAAACCAGATGTGTCATGTCTAGTATTATGGGAGAGAAAAACTTAGTATTCCAGTTCAACTAGAGAGAAGGGTACCTGCAAGCAAGGCTTGCTTAAGGAAGTCCTTATTACCTGGTGTGCTGCCTGCTACTGCCAAGTGCTGTGGTTCCACCCCCATCCTGGAATCCATTGTGTCAGACTAGCATCTGTCACATAACCAGATGCACAGGGTCTCTTGATAAACCTTGACAAGTCTTGGAAAAACAAACTGTTCACCTCCTTAAAGACTTAAGGAAGTCAACTGCCTATTTACCCACCCTAGTGGTGAAATCAGTGCTTGGGAGGTGAAAGAGACAATGGCAGCACAGCAGGTCTTCACATGCCCCAAGTGAAAATTATACCCACAAAAGCTGCCACTGCAATTTTGAGCTTGGAACATTATCCAGATCTCTCCTAGTTAATATTGTGGAATGTTTCAGCTGCATTTTTAGTCATGAATGTAGGATGGAAAAGCCAGTCCATAATTTTTCTGCCCACTGTTTATAAATACCGTATGCTCCTAATGTGGGATTTTCTTTTTCTTTTTCCTTCATTGTCTTTATATGGTCTGACTCAGATTGGGGGTAGGGGGGTGTTTTCAGGGGGGTTATTATATCATGAGAAGAAGTTTGTTTTTTTATGGTATTTATTTGGGGTTTGTCTATGTGGCTTATTTTTCAGAGTTACTTCTACAACAATGACACTTTTAACTTCAACTATGCCCAAGCCAAAGCTGCAACGGGCAATTTTAGTGAAGCTGAAGAGGTATGTATTTACTTTCTTCAAAAAACAGCAATGGAAACATTTCCCCCATATGCCCTCTTTCCTTCCTTTTCTTCACCCAGATCTTCACATTTGTTGAAAATAAGCAGGTTGTGTGGAACATCTTCTTCCCCTTCTTAGGGGAACTGAAACTCTCAATGAACACTATTCAGAAAACATTATCTCGCTAATCTTGTAATGTGAGGTAGACAGGGAGTCGTGCTTCTTGTGGCACATCACAAGAGTGCTTGCAGTTACCTCTAATTGATCAAAGAATGGCCTCTTAATCAGATTTTCTATGCTTTGTCTGGGATCCCAGGCACTCTTTCTGTTCAGACTGAGTAGGGCGTGCTGAGTAAAAAGACACTGAATAGTTAAGAGCTTCTAGGTGTCCCTAGAAATTTGTGTTTAAAAAAAATCTTCCTCTGGGAGATGTGGGAGGAAAAGAGGAAGTGCTCACTATCTTATTCAGCAGCATTCAGATGCAGCTGGAAGAGATTAACTTCTACACCCAGTACTTTTTTATGTCTATGTGCAGCAGAAACTTAATTACAACTAAAATATGCAAAAGCAAATAGCTATTATGAAGGTGGAAGCAACATTTTCCACAAGACCAGAAAAGAAGACAAGCCACAAAAAAAAATCCCACACCACATAGTCTAAAGTGAATCATATAGGTTTGGTTGGTTTGGGGTTTATGTTTGGTTTGTTTTTCCAATCTTTCTAACTTTTTAACTGTCCAGATTTGTCAACAACAGAGCACTACTGGTTTTACAACTTGTCTCCCCCCTCATCCCAACCCTCCCATCCAGTACCCTCAGCCCTTAATTTCTGTGACCCAAAATTGCATCTCTCTTTAGGAAAAATATCCAAGATTGTCGGGAAAATGTATATATGTTTCAGCTCACCAAGCTTTAAATTCACTTTGCCTAATCAAAATCTTTCAAAACTTCGCTAGCAGGCTATGCTGATTTCTGAGACTCACAGCCAGACAACAAAGGAACACAGAGGTGTAAACTGCTGTTAATCGACACTTTTCCTCTTACGTTTTCTGGAAATTGTTCTATAGAAACTTGTGTTGTGTAGATGATGCATTTAAATACCAGAATTATGTAATCAAATTTATTCATCTGGCCTCATGTCTGATCTCAGGTTGTGATGACACTTCCATATAGAGATCAGCCTTCCCCAGTGTCTCATAAACTGTTAAATGTCTGCATATAGTACTTATTAAGTTATTTACAAGCATACCTCCCTGGACATAATAAAATAAAACCTATGATAAAGTGCTGCTTACAGTGATAATGCTGCTTTCTTTTTATTTCTTCTCTATTACTCCTTCTCCTCCCCCACTAGCTTAGGGGATCAGCAATGTTTAAGCAATACAAATGTCAGTAATTTGTGTAACTCACTGTTCCAGTACATATATCTACTCTTATAAAGGTATTTTGAGTTTTGCCAGTAGCATCCAGCATAGTTAAAAATATACTTGAGAGAGGCATAAATAGCTTTGTTTTTCTCTTAGCAAAGCCAGAGTATATTTTAAAATTTATAACTTTCCCCCACACATCCCTTTAGATGTAGAATGTAACAAACCTGTATTTGTACAGTAAGGCACAAAAGATATGAATGCTTTTCCTCAGAACCTTAGTGAAACTGAAATGGTTAGAAATGGCTTATTGCTGACCTGGAGTGATCTCTGACATGTACAGGGAGGAAAGTCTCATCTATATGTGAACCTTCTGGTATTTCAAGAAGATGCTAATGTAATTGCTTGCACTGCTTTCTAAACAAACACATTCCAAATAGCTTTTCCCACAGGCCCAGTGTTCCTTTGTGCTGTTTGTGTTGCATGGCCGCCCACTGGCGCTTGTTCAGAGCAGGCCGCACCCTCTGCACAGCTTGGCGTTCTGAAGCTGCACCAGGCCCTTGACAAACAAGGCACTGTGTGAATCCTCCACCTACCCCACACAGAGGGATGCCCCTACACTGCACTTGCATACCCAGACTCTTCTCATGAAGCAGTTGTTTGTGTGACTTAAGCCTTAGCTCTATGTTGAAATGAGGAAGGTTTGCCTTCTGTTTGTTTAAAAGTACATGCATGTATAATCTTTTATTTTCCTTCTTCCTGCAGGTGTTCCTTTTGATCCAGAGTGAGAAGATAAAAAGTGATTTTGTTTACCTTAGCTGGCTAGCTCGCTGCTGTGAGTCACTTTACTCTCAACATTGCAAAATACAGATCCTCCTCTATTGCGTCAGTCTTGGCAATCCACTTTCCTAATTGAATTTAATGTTGTAGGTGGATTCAGGACTATGAAAGTGAAAAGCTGATTGCACTAGTGTGGGTGGTTATTGCACCTTTCATACATCTGGCTTTTATAAGCAATTACTGCTTCAGTGCAATGCTGTTATAGTACTGTCAATGCAGCTTTGTCCTCACCAGTGACCCTTTCTCTTCTCAATTGTCTACTCAATTGCTTGAGTGAAGACTTTCTGTCTTAAAAGACTGAGTTACAACTCTAAAATGTTCAGTGTAAAACACAAAATAGAAGCATTCATACTGGGTCAAACCCAAGGGTCTGTCTGCCTCCAAGGTTAGCCAATGTCAGATGTTTAGGGAAGAGAAGAATCAGGGAAGCATACATGGTATTTTTCTTCCTACCATGTTACTCTACATGTTGTGCAAACTCCTATGCCTGAGGGATGTCCTTTATAATCCCCACCATGTGTTTTTCTTCCAAAAACTCTTACATTTTTTTGTTGAACCCAGGAAACTTTTGCTGTGTTTAATATTCTATAGCGAATCTAATTTGCTTTTTCTGAACCAGTTTTTAAAACACTGCAGAGTACACCTCAGTACAGATAACAGCTACAGTGCCCCATACAAAATAGTATAGAAGTGGGCTTTTCTAATGACTTAAATCTGAGACTGCCTAGGCTAATTTGTTTTCCTTACT
This sequence comes from Climacteris rufus, assembly GCA_013398175.1. NCBI lineage: Eukaryota > Metazoa > Chordata > Aves > Passeriformes > Climacteridae > Climacteris > Climacteris rufus. Next base: position 327,797 of record VZRZ01000777.1, read on the forward strand.
GTGCCTCTATACAAAAACGTTCTCTTATCAAACAATTTTCAACAGTTATACCTGGAATGTAAATATGTATGTGTTGGGACATTGTGCCATATAGCAAATGTAGTAAACATCTCTTAACAGGATCTTTCAAGACAGGCACATCACACTTAGGGATGCCTATCTATGACTCTATTTTAGGATGTGCCAGTTTATTTCCTTTTTAATTAAGCTGCAGTACCTGGTTGTGTTTGAGTGTTTTATATATTAATGTTTTATTTGAATTTTTTAATGGGAATGATGAATATAGTTATCTTTTTGTGTCAAGTATATAAATTACTAACAGATCATATTATAATACAATAATGTCAAGAGTACAATTAAGGATTGAGTCGTAAACAATTCAATGCTGAAACATTTCCAAGGCGCAAAAAGTACCAGAGATGCATCTTTTTTTCCACAACAGAATGTAATTTATTCTTTAACATTATAGTACTACTTATATCAATTTTTTCTTGAAGAGGAAGTAAAAAAACATTGGATTAACACAGAACTATATTGCACTAGGCAGATAGACTGGTGTTTGAAAACTGAGAACTGCCTATTTGGCACTGTATATGGCACCTGAAGCTGATGAGAGATAAATCTGATTTGATGTCTTGCTCCTAAATGAGAAGTGTCTATAAATTCTGTGATTTGGTGATACATGTTTATTGTTTATCACCACCCATTCTACCTGTAACATAAGTCTGGACACAGTGGGCACAGATATAACAAGCTGAACAGTCCCTCTTGTGAAAGAGCACAAGAGTGGTGTGAACAGTCAGGTACTCTCTGAGCAGCTGGCAAGACTTGAAAAAGAGAGGAAAACTTAATTTAATTTCCCTTTCTCCCAGTACTTGAACGAACCTGGAATTATGAATTCCAACCTCATATTCAAGAGAGTGGCTTCTTTTCTCTGGGAAATAGAACCTTTGTGTTTAAACACCCTTCTAGAATTTCTACTAACTGAGATGGAAAATTCAGATTCATTTACTTCTAATTATGTATACTAGTGATGTTTAAAGTTAAAGACCAATGAAAAAGTCTAGTCATATAAGCAAATTGAAAACCAGCACAGGATCTCAGGAGTTTAGAAACATTTTTTCTAGTAAATGTGTAATGAAAAGTTTTGTTATACTTGTAGGGGCTTCACCCTCTGCCCCCTCCTTTTTATTTGTTATGAATCATGGTAATTGTGTTTAGACTGAGGTGGGCACAAAGTATTAAAGACTCAGTTTGATGCCAATTAAAATGTTTGTGTGTGTAAGAACACATAATCCTAAATCTCACCATCTAAATGGATTGCCATGGTTCGTTGTCCTGCATAAAAAACTTCTCTGATGCTCTGATGTTCCTTAATCACATCTGAAATCATGAGAGTTATTCTTATTGCTGTATCTGTGAAATACAAATCAAGATGTAAACACCATAATTATTCCTTTTGCCATTGGTAGTCTCTGATGAGCTGGCTGTTATCACTAGGAAGGCAGAAGGTAATGATGTAAGACAAATAAGGACAAGTTTCCCTTCCCAGCCTCATGCTCATGGCTGAGGCATGCATTTACATTAAACAGAGAAATGCAGGAATATCTATTCCACCTGTCATTGAATATTGTGCATGGAATATTCCTGTCACAATTCCAGCTTTTTCTTGTTATTGCAGATATTATGAATAAGAAACCACAATTGGCCTGGAAGCTCTATCTCAAGATGGAGACCTCAGGAGACTCTTTTAACCTATTGCAGCTCATTGCAAATGATTGTTACAAAGTGAGTTTTCTCTTTAGAGCTTGGGGTATGACATGGTAATTCAGTGATTGTACCAACAGTCATTGTTTAGATACTTTTTATCGTTGTCATCGCTAGTGAACTTGCTTTTATAACAGCAGGATGTCTAATAATCTGATTGAGTTGGCAAGGATTAGTATTTTAATCTACAGGCCTTCTTGGTAGAGAACCCATTGCTTAAAATATTGGTAAAATGCTGCATGCTTGAGCTATCAATAATGATAACAGTTTCTTCTCCTACTAAGGATTCCTTATGGGTAGAAATTACTTAGAAATGTTAAGGAAAAAAAACCTCATTTTGGTTTTTTTTTTGTTGCGACAATGTGATGGTTTCCTTAAAGCTTTTAATGGCAATGGCAGATACTCCTTGTGATCTCAAAAGCAGTATTCTAAAACTGAAAGAATTATCTCTTGCACATCTCTCAAGTACTTAGTCACCATCTCACGTAAAAATCTTGTTTCTCAAGCAAGTGGCTATGCCTCTGGTGTTGCCTGTAGATGCAAGTTGTGAAAGCAAGTTGACAATCAGACCTCATGTAAAATCTCTCTCTAGACCATTTAAAGTCTCACTTAAATCAGTTGATTGCTTTGTCTAAATTCTTCTCAAAACCTTATTGTCCTGAAGAGGAGAAGCAGCTCCACAATTTGGATTTATCTAGAGCTCTTGAAAATTGCATTTATAGAATTAAATTTTTCAGCCTAATTCTGTGTCTACATATGGCTATAAATGACTGCTCCAAAGACCAAGGAATTTAATTTCCAAAATTGTTACTGTATGTTACTACACCAGCAGCTATTTGTACCTCTTCCACTAAATGGCAAGATCCATGTTGTTTGAATTTATGTGGCATTTTTCAGGTGTTTCTGAAATATTACATTATATTGGTGGTCTGCAGACAGCACCAGAGGTGTAACTTAAGCAGGCAGTTGCATTAGGCTTTGCTCAACAAAAAACAGAATGAACATGGATGGAGAAAGATCAGCAGTGTCCTGAGACTTGGTGTAACTGGATATCCCATTGCTGTGCTGATAGAAGTTGTTCAGTGAGGAAGCTGGGATGCAAGACTTCTGGCTAATTTCTTGATGCTTTTTATGCAATAGCTCACCTTGTCCATATGGGGAACAACAAATGACTTGGAGTGAAGCATTTCCTACTTTTATGTCAGATAGAAAGAGAACATTAAACCTGTGTCTGCTTAATGGCACTCAATCAGATAATAATTTGGATAGATCAGTATTCAGATTTTTCTTTTTTAGCTGACACACACACACACCCTGTATTTATTCCCATCCATTTAAGTGTTTGCCAGTCACCAGTGATTAAAAACAACATTTATGTGAAGAAAAAGGAATGATTGCTCATTCTGTAGTACCAGTGTTTCTCTGACTAAAGTTTCCAAATGTAGCTCCCACAGCCTACACTGTTTTCTCTGCAGGCTTCCACCTACCAAAGGATGGGAGGTTGTGCTCAGTCTACCTTCTGTGCTCTCTGGTGGGAAGAGTCTAGTCACAAACAACATTGCTATTCAAGTTGCTATTTCCCAAGTGGAGAACACTTCAAAAGCCACAGTTAATATGGTCACTCCTTTTGCATTGACTGTTGCCAAGCAACTTGCTTCTGGTTCCCAACTACAAGTAGAGAACCTAAGGCAGAAAAGATAGGGTACACACTGCATTTTCCTATGCTAAGGAAAAATTCGGATTATAGAGTCACTGAATCTTCTTTTGTATTGTACTGTAACAGTGAAGAAAAGTAATTAAATTAAAGGTATACCAATATGTGACCATGTCTACATGAGGAAATGTGGTTTCATTTTCAAGTGTCTGGAGTAGTTTCAGGTTGATACTCTGTCAAGGGCTTTAGTATAGTTGGTACAACACTAGATAAGGGCACCTCAAAAAAAGATCATACCACCTGTTTCCCTGTAGTAGAACTGAAGTGTCCCTGTCCTGTGTCACTTGCTGCCGCAAAAAAATAGGAAAATGCACATTGCTTCTACAACTTCTGCTGATTTCAGAAAACTGAGCTCAATGTTTTGAAGCCCCTTCTGAAAGATGGTGAGGAATAATGTTTCACTTTCTGTGCAGATGCGTCAGTTTTACTATTCAGCCAAAGCGTTTGATGTTCTGGAGAGACTGGACAATAATCCTGAATACTGGGAAGGCAAGAGAGGTGCTTGTGTGGGTGTATTTCAAATGATCTTAGCGGGCCGAGAAGCAAAGTGAGTATTCCATGTTGTGTCTGAATTTATTTTGCTCTTTTCCTATTTTCGTCTAGCTGTAAACCAGAATCATAATCTCAGCTTAAGGACTGCATATCATCTTCCAAATCTTTATTGACCTTTCAGAGAATAGACATTCTGGCCAGTGGCTCCATATTCAGTCTGCCATGTGAAGTGTATGTTCCACACCAACAGTTACAGAATATATGGTTGAGAATTACTTATCAGCAAGTGCTAAGAACTATAAGATACCAAAATATCTTTCCTAGTCCTCATACTAGGAAAAGTTAAATTATAAATGTAGTAGTATGTTCATGAACTGGGGGAAAATAGCCTCGTTTAATGTTGACAGCATAAGAATGGAAAACTATCACATGGCATTTTAAGGTGCATAGAACAGAACTAAGGAAACATTTACTCAACACTGTAGGAAGTACACAATTTTTTTAAATGATGAGTAGATGAGACTGTGTTTTCACTAGAATTTGCTTTCTGAAGGCACTGGCCATGTCAGACAAATACACTTACCTGATGAAAGCTTAAAGAAAATCATCTGTGTTACTGATAATTTTGTTTTCGGCCCATTTCACTGGATGGGGAAATGAGAGAGAGTAGTGAAGCTATATTTAAGAACTGCACCCTTGTGAATATTCTGCTGTGATGCCAGATGGCCATTATCCTCTGGCCAAAGTTGCTGTTTCCTACATGACTGGGAGGTGTGTATCTTGGCTTCTACACCTTCCTTCTATTCACTTCTCTGTTGGAGTAATCTCATTAACTACTATACCTTTCAAGTGTCCTTTTAGTAATCACTGCAGCAGATGAAGTAAAATCCAAATAGTTTTTCTGTTTTTCAAAATATACAGTCAAGTTCGTACTGTAAACTAGCTGGCAAACTGCAGCAGGATTTATATAAGTTTAATGAGAATAGGTTTATCCTATTAGTAATGTTGATTTCCATGTTATTTGTGTTTATGTGTAAACAGCTTTGGCAGCATTAAGATAGAGGTTGCCATACTAAAGACTAGCAAATAAAACTAAAGATTAAAAAAAAAGTTTGCTTTGTTCTGGGGAACTATTTTGTGAGAGTATATGTATGTAAATACACACATTTGTGCACACTAAAATAATTACATTTTACTGGTTTGGGGTTTTTTACTTTTAATTTCTTTACAATTATATATAAGAATTTTTGTTTGGTTGTTTGGGTTTTTTTGTCTCTGGGATCTCATCTAATGTGCACTTCAGCCTATTTCTGCACTGCAGATGAATGGACCTCTCTGTCTAGGAGGACCCATATTTTGCGAAATAGTCTGATGTGGGTCGTTTATTGTATCAGTTGGGTCTAACCCTCATTTAAATCTTTGCTTTTCCCCTTTGTAGAGAGACTCTGCGGGAAGTCCTGCACCTTCTGAAGAGCACTGGTAATTCTCAAGTGGAATACATTGTTCGCATCATGAAAAAGTGGGCCAAGGAGAACAGAGTCCCTGTTTGAGTCAGTGTCACAAAATGAACCAGGTTGGTTGCTGTATCTCTGGCTGCAAGACAGGGGTCTTGGTTTCTCCTGTGCGTTCTGGGTATCTCCTTCCTTCCAGGACTGTAGACATTCAAGCAGGTTGACCTGGCCGAGGAAGGGTGTCCTGCAGTGAGACTGCAAAACATTCAGCAAGTTGGTTCTTTTTTTTATTAAAGCTTTATTGGTATTTTTTCTGTTGCACCACTCTATTCCTCAAAGTTTCAGTTTTTCAGTAGTAATTTCAACTGTCAACACAATCAAAGCGCTCCTCAAATGTTCCCCAGATTTCTCCACAAGAGTTACTGAAGTGCTTTGTTGAGGGGGTGGTTTCCAGCAAGCTCTGTGGCCTTTGGAGAAGAATCATCTGTTACATGACTGAAACAAACCTACTTCAGCAAGTGCTGGAATGTGGCAAATAGGGATGGTGACAGCGATACTACTAGGCACTATTAGAGTATCAGATAATACAATAGACTTAACATAGAATCATAGAATGGCTTGGGTTGGAAGGGACTTTAAAGATCTGCTAGTTCCAGCCTGCAGGGAAATATTTCACTCAGAGCTGCTCAGGTTGCTCAGAGCTTCCTCCATCCTGGCCTTAAACGCTTCAAGGGATGAGCCATCCACAGCTGCCCTGGATAATTTGTTCCAATGCCTCAGCACCTTCATAGTAAAGAATTTCTTCCTAATATCTAAGCTAAACCTAATCTCTTTCAGTTTGAAACCATTCCGTCTTGTACTGTCACTACGTGCCCTTGTGGAAAGTCTCTCTCCATTAGGACTCCTATAGTTTACCTGTGGGGGGTAAAATACAAACCATATTCTGAGCACTGTCCTTTACTGGATAAATTTCAATTTGAATACCTTAATTTGTTGGGGGTTTTGTCTGTAAGGATTGTTTTCTCTCTTATCATCTTTTTCAGAGCATGGAGATTTATTTGACTGACTGTATTGCTCAATCTCGCTTTGGTATAACACTCAAAACTTTTATCCATGTTAATATAGTTCACATGAGAAATGTATTTAGTTAAGCAATCTGATGGACAAAAAGATGTTTGAAATAATTTTCTTCAGCATTTACCACTGTCATGAGAAATATATTCATTATAATTTTGGATTTATTATACTCTCCTGTTTTTTATGGAGAATAGTTCAGGGAATACATAATTCTAAAAGAAGGCAACAGTTGTAACATAAAAACATGTTATACATTTGGTAGTAAAAAACATTTGTATATTATTTGTAAAAGGAAACTTTACATTTTATAAATTTGTAAAATACTTAAGTATTTTTTATCTTTTGAGAGGAATTCAGAATACTATATTCTCTACTGTCTGTGCATTGATTAAAGCTCTAATTTGAATCTATAGCTGAATGTCTGATTGGTCTGTGTTGTTTCATACTGCAGAAGTTGAAATAGTATCTTCATTTTGCTGTGGAAGAGGGCAGGTTTGTGGCTGGTTGTTAAGTGCATGTTCATTAATCAGTCAAAGGCAAGCCAACGGCCTTGGTCCTGATCTTCTGGTAGTTTGCTGAAAATAAGGCAGCTGGGTGTATCTGGAACATACACATCTTTCTGCCATGTAACACGTCTGCTTTTACCACTTTAAGGAAAAAATGTGGGTATCATATTCAGGTGTCTAGAAGCACACTGATAGTTGTGGTTACTTGCATTTACATCTGGAAACTGATCCATCATACTCACAACAATAACAGCCTTTCAACAAGAGCAGGGGCACTGTTACACTCATTGAAAAGAGATGTAAGAAGAGCAGTATTTTAACTGAAAGCAGTTACAAAACACTTTTCACTTGTAAATGGCATTTTTCTTTTCCATCTCAGCTTAATTAACTTGGAAACAGATTGGGAATACAATTATGAATCTTGGTACAAAGCTTCAAAAAATCATGTTGGTGGCTTTGTAGCAGATGTTAAATGCATCTAATTACTCCCTTTATTGAAGCTTAACTTGCAGGAGAGCTGAAGAGCATCCAAATCCATTACAGACCATTTTACATGTTGGTTGAGTCTTCTGAAATAAGTGTGATAGCATTGCACCATAAGGGCTTGGGGACCAATTTTAAATTCTCTTGTCTGTGATCAATGAAGAAGTTTTTTAGAACCTCACTTTTATTTATTATAGCCACAAAGTCGTATTTGATATGATAAATAATGTGGTGTTTAGCACAGCAGATTTTATTGACTGGTAATAAAGCTTTTGTCATTTAAGATATAACAGGGGATTACAGGCCTTTGCCTTGGGCAGTGATAAGATATTTTACATACTGTCTTAGCATTTAGGTCTTGGTAATGGAACAGACATGTAGATACTATTAAAATGCAGAAGAAGAAAAGTACTGAAATACTAGTGCTTATTTTACCTTAGAAATACATCTAGAATGTGTTTTCCATTGTTTAATCTGAGGTCATATTAAAGAACAGAGATGAGGAGTTGTCTTAGCTGATACAGAAATAGACAGTAGTGAAAAATAGATAGAGTTAACAAAAATTTATCCCTGTCCATTTCCATATTTCCCTAAACTGTGGAAATGTAAGGAGTCAAGGTACTCTAATTAGGATGGCTAGGAGTGAAGGTAGATGTGGAGGAAAACAAGAAAAGTGACCTATTAGAACAAGCAGGCAGTGAAGAACGCATGTGCAGAGTCAGGGAAACTGGTAAATTTATTGGGTCAGGAGTAAGTGAATACAAAATTGAAACACTGGCATTTCAGATAATGTAGTGAAAGGGAGACTAAGGCAGAAAGAAATTGCTGCATCGTTATACTTTCAAGGAAGAGTATGTAAATTACAGTTATTTCTTATACTCTGAATAAGCATCTGATTCTGGAAAAATAAGGTATGGAGAACACACAGAAGGTACTGTACTAGCAATCATAGCATTAATAGTGACTGGTAGAGAAAGCCAAACCCAAAACAGCACGTAACTGCTTTTAGTTGGGTGCTGACCCGTTCCTGATAGATAAGAAAGTCAACCTTGAATTAAACTTGTTAATACCTAAACAAGAGCTATGACAGTAACATCTAAGTGAATTAAACTGGAGGTGGTAAGTTCATTGTGAAAGAAAAGTCATGTCATGTTCCAGCTCTGGACTGTAGCAGGCATTTAGGTTGGTGTGGTTCCCTTGGCTTGAAGCTGGCTCATTGATCTTCCTAACAAAGCTGTCTAAGGCAGAATGAGGAACTTGGCTCTTAGGCAGTCAGACACAAAGTAAACGATGACATATATAGCTGTTGCTACATGTAGCTTCACTAAAGGGGAGCTATACATACATTGAAGAAAACATCTACATTTTGCCCACTGGTTTACTCTTTAACCATTTTCCCCCTGTATTATCTCCAGAAGTAACTTCCACTCACTCTTTGAAGTTTCATTTCCAGGTTTCCCTCTTTCAATCTATTAATATGATCACTGAATAAGTAGAAAATTGCATTAAAGTGTTACCAGTAACCATAAAACCAAGTCATCAATCGACTACTAGATAACTTGGCCTGACACTACATAGTGCAGAATGGTAGATGTCATTAGTATTGAATCCAATAACTAACTCAACTTATCATAAAATAATTGGCAGAAAAACTTCAGAATCTTAATTTTAAGATGGATAATGAAAAATCCATAGTTTTATTTTGCAATTTATTCAAGTGGTTAAATCACATTTGCTCTTTTAGAAATTGTACCTTAATTCTAAATTCAACTTGTTGAGCCTTGATTTCTAGTATTTGATTCTTCCAATGTTCATCATTGCTGTTAGCCATTAAAGCCTGGCATTCTTTGGTTTGATTTGGTTTTTTGGTGGTTTTCTTTGTTGATTTTTTTTCATCTTTAGGTATGCATAAAGTGCAGCAAGTCAACTCTTGTTTGTATGAAAGACAGCTTCCCTTGTAAAGGTATTTCCCAGGCTGGAAAATTGGTAATTGGTTAGTCAACAGATTTTTTTTTTTTTTTAAACATGGCTGTTTAGCACTGGGCATAATGTATCACCGTGTGTAACACTGGAATATGCTCCTCCATACTGCTGCTTGCTATTCTCCTACATGGGTACTCAAAGACTGCAGTCACCCTTTTTGCCATATTATCACAGGGGAATCTTGCATTAAACTGCTTCTTGACTGTGACATGGCATCCAGGGCTTTTCCAGAACTGCTATTTTCCAGGATACAGTCTGTCCTTCAGAAGAGACAGCCTACCTGTCATTCTACAAAAATACATTTTGTTCAGATTGGCTCAGTTTTCCAGCTTAAGCAGATCACTCTGTATGACTGTCTTATCCTCACTAATTACTAGTCTGGTTCTCTGTAGCTGTTTCTTAGTGCTGTTTTACACCTATCATCAAGGGGTATGTTGGGTCCTTCATTCTTCCAGGACCCCCAAAACATTCTGTTACTGATGGCTGCTTTTCATCATTTATCGTTTTTGACTTATTTAACATCTACCTTACAGATGCTGTATTATGCTATTCTTTAAAAATAGGTATATGACAACAGAAATGTATGTATTGCATCTGTAGGAACCGCAGTATTGTTATATTCAGCAAAACTTGTAAAAGATCCGTGTTGTCACTTCCCATTCATTCTTTATTAGATTTACAGCATCTTTATTAGCTTTACAGCATCCCAGAGAGATTGATAGAGTCCAGTTGCTCAAGTGTTTTTGCAGAATTTGAAACAGCTCTTTTTTTGGCCCTGTAATCATATCTAGCCACACACTAAAAGTTTACCTTGGACTTTGTAGAGTTTAAGCTTTCATTTGGAACAAATAAAGCAGGCATTTCACATCTCTGGGCAAGGCACAGTTCCTAAATTCCTTATAGGTCTTGCTTAATGATGAATTACACTAGCATCTATTTATAGATTTTAAAATAAAAGTCTATATTTAGTAGGAGCTGTGACTTTTGAGAAGACACAGCATATTCTTCAAATAAAAAGAGAACTTCTGTTTCAATTCATACTTACACATTGAATTGTGCTTAATTGCTCCACATTATATTATAATAATTATTATTAAGAGAATTTAAAATAATGCAGTAAAATAAGTAATGATCTTTAAAAGTCTTTACAATACATCTTAAGACACTGGGTCTCCAGTTATTTGAACAGAAATATGCTATCTGATAGTTTGTAGTGATTCTCAGATACAGGTGAATCAAACTCAAAAGTGGGATACCACATAGGCTGTTGTGTCTGAATTGCACTTCCATGAACGTGGGAATTGCATTGAGATTTTTGGAGTCCTTAGACCACACTCTAAGCTGGTCCTTAACTGAAGATGAGTGATGAGCCTTAGACTCCACCATCTGCTCCTTGATCAATGTAAGCAACTTTCATGGGGCCAGTTCTGTGAAAAAACACACACAACAGTGCAGAATTAGGTAAGGTAGCATTTTAAGAATACATATAATAAGAATTTTAAGAATACATATAGTGTTGAGATTGTTTACATCACACAGGAAAGAACCTATTTCGATTCTAACAGCTGCATTGCTCATTGTAACAGCTACAATTTTCTTTGATGATTTTGTCCTTCTTCAGCATGATGGGATCATTATGCTTGTCTACTTTAAAGCTACTTGTAATCTTTTTTTTGCCTTACGTTAATGGGTGAGGTCATTATATGGGTAGCCATTATGTGACAAAACTCAATACCTTACTTTGCAGAGCTGGTGAATTAACTCATATCACATGAAGTCATTGTCTCTCATGATTATCAATCCATGTGTGAAAGCTGTCTCTAAGAAAATGTTACAAAAATTAAATTACGAAACCTGATAAAGCAAGCCATCAACTGCCTGGTATATTCCCCATGCTGGTGATTATCCTAATGTTTGTGTTCTATCAATTCAGTCTTACTTTTGTCTGACTTATTCGTGATGCCACATGTGCTGAACTTAGTCATCACTGAACAAACTGAGAAGCTCGTTGTTTGTATAAAACTATGGTGGTTTTCCCCACCATTTAAAGGCAGAAGAGCTATTTTCTGGTCACAACAAGGTAATTTCTGAGGCAAGCTTTACAAGACTCCCCACTCAGTGTAGCCAGTTATTCTCAAACAGGTTTTATTGCTGTGTTCGCTTTTCATTTGTGCACATTCTCCTTCCCTGCTGAGTGTTTTCCCTTCCCATCTACCCATTAATGTGATGGGCCTTACAGGACTACTGCACACTACTGCTGTTTTCCACTTCTCTCTTCCTCCCCTTGCACCACCTCTGAGCGTGACTTGCCTCGCTTTCACTTCACAGGCAAGATTTTTGCAGATTTGTAAAATGCTAGGTCCTGTGGAGGACTAGAAATCAGCATGACACTAAGAAATAACTCAGTCTCTTAAAACAGCAAGGAAGTGTTCAGATAAGAGAAGACTGTACAATTAGTTACCAGTGTCAGGGGTAATTCTTTTAAGGTCAGAAAAATGACATTTGAAATAGAACTGTTATACAGAAAATGTAGCTCGTTTTCATAAGCGTTTTGAATATGTAGTGTCCACTCTATTCTTAAAATCATCATTTCTATTGCTGCTATTCTACACTTGTTTCAATATGCTCAAAAAACCTCACATTTCATATGTCTTCTCAAATACAACTTGAGGTGGAAAGAAAATAGTTTTATAAAGTTTCATTTCTCTGTTTGAATTATTCATGTATGGAAAATCTTTTTTCATATGTAATTTTTCAGATACTATTTTTAATGCTGTGGCAAATCAAAAGCAGCTTTGTGTTGAATCTGCAAGTTCGGTATGTAGTTAATTCTCAGTGATAAATATGTGCTTGGCTTTTTTGAAGGCAATTTGGCTTGGAAATAAAATCATGAAGTATGAAAATGCTGAACTGCACATGCAAAGTATGCTTCTGACTATTCTGATCACAAGCTTGTATGAATGTTTAAAATGTGGTAATTTGTTTAGGCAATCACCCTCAACTGTCTGTGATAATGTGCACTTACCTAGGAGTGGAACTTACATAAGTAAAAGCAGTTTCCAAAGTACTGACAGGCATTGAAAAACTTGGTGAGGAAATTGGAGTTTTGGTAAAATCAGTATGAAAGTATAAGGAGGGGCAAAAAAAAAAAAAAAGGAATCCTTCAAGGTCACAGCCAAACATTATGTTGTATGCCTTTATAACTCCTAGAAGGTTGCTTTGCAATCTACATATATGTATTGCCTGAAATTCTCCTTTTTGGGAGGATGAATGTTGCTTGACAATTGTTGCCTGAACAGTAAGTATAATAATTTTAAATACATTACAGTATTTAATAAAATAATTTCCGATAATTATTTATATACTTATGTTTATGTTATTTCATATTTATATTTCACTAAAAACTAGAAAATATCACTTGGTGGCAAGTGAGCAAGGCTCGTCTACTCTGCAATCTGCCTGAGTCCACTGTCAAGGACAGATAGAGTGTTTGTCTTGTCCTAGGTCACCACCCACAAGAGAAACCCTGAGCGGGAGCAAATCTGTGGCACGTTACCTTTTGTACTTCTGAGAATTACCTCCGACCCTTTTTCCTCATTAAACAGCATTACTACTACTTTTAGTGTAGAAATTGCAATTCAAATTGAGAACTCCCTACCCGGGCAGTTCTCCTTATTTGTGTTACAGGTGAGTGGGAGACCGTGACTCATATTCTTGTGTGGCTTTAATTACTATTGGGAGAATAAAACCAGCAGACAACAATACAGAGATAAGACAATAACCTGACTCCAGTTACAGACAGCCTGGTAATCTTCGGCTGCCTCCAGGGGTGCTGGCCTGATGGAACAGGCTTTTCATGGGAGGTAAGCATTCCATGCTGCAAGTATCTTTAAAGAAACGGTGCAAATGAGGAGAAAAGTGAGGGACAGCTCCCCAGAGCGCATAATCCCATCTCAATCTATGTAAACATCTAGGTATTTTTACACTTTCAAACGAGCAGGTGTGAATCATAAAAGAGCTACCAGTAGGGAACTCTATTCTTTTCAAAGATAGCTCCTCTTCAGTTTTAAACTCGGTTTAAGTACAGTTTAGGTGACAGTCACAATCAACATGTAACAGGCAAATGCTTCTCAGTTTAAGTTTCTTCACCAGTTCGTTCAAGTCTGCTTCCTTTCTATACACTTGTGTTTTTAATGAAAAAAGTGTGTATGTGTGCGTATTACTGCGTACTCTACAAAATCCCTTCTGTGTTTATTTCTGATGTAACCTTCTTGCTATTCTTTACAAGAAAAATTCCAGGATTTTAGCTAAAAGGTTATTTTAAAGACTCATTGAATCGTTCAGGTTGAAAAAGACCTTTAAGTTAATTGAATCCAACCATTTACCCAGCACTGCCCAGTCCACCACTAAGCCATGCCCCTAAATGCCACATCTACATGGCTTTTAAATACCTCCAGGGAGTGTCCCTCAAACACTTCCCTGGGTGACCTGTTTCATGGCTTGACAACCCTTTGGTGAATAAATTTTGCCTAATATCCAATTGAAACCCCTTCTGGTGCCATTTGAGGTCAATTTTCTCTTGTCCTATCGCTTGTTACTTTGGTAATTCAGTGGCTTTAATTTTCTTGTGATCATTTAGAAAGTTGGGTTTGTTTTTTTTTCCCTCTATTCCTTCCGTCTTCTTAGAAAAGTAAAGAGTAAACCTGCGAAGAGGAACTTCCTAGGGATTCACTGCTTGGCAGAGAAAACCTCTCAGGGACTGACATCCCCAAACTGGTATCAGTTAAGACAGAGACCACACACCACTTCACCTGGAATCACTACTCCTGTAAAAGTTCACAGTTTATTTGTCAGACTCTACTGAGTTCACCCTTAACATTAGGAAAGCTTAAAGATAAAAAAGTTGCATGCTTGCTCCGGCAAGAAATCTTGACACCAGAAACAGAAACAATTATTAATAATTAAGAAAAAATTAAGATGTAACTAGAGTGTTCTTGTTATTTACAATTGATTTTGCTACCATTATCCAAGGGATAATCTGGTTCTACCACAACCAACACTAAGAGCCCAAAAGGAAAAGAGTGCTACAGACAGAGAAGCCACCCAAAAACAGAGCAGGAGGATCCCACCTGCACCAAGGTACAGGCCTCTGTGGCTTGCTGATCTGCCTCTGTTGTTTTCTGTATTTGAAACAAAGTCAGGTCAACAAACTGCCGCTCACTGATGTGGCCGTAGCACCTGTGGTTCCAAGCATCCCCTTTGTCTGATCTGCTCATACTGGCTTTCACCAGTGAAGTAAAAAGCAGTTTCAGTATCACCTCAAAATTACTCTTTGTCAGTTGTTACTTTTTTTTAAAACTCTAAATGTGCTCCTTTTTGTGTTCTTCAGATAACATACAAAAGGAAGGAATCTGTATTGTATATTTGACTATTTTAGCATAGTCATATCCTGAGAGAAAGCAAAATAACTGCAAAACATCTCTAATTACTTTAAATGTTGTTTTTATTTTGTGTTGCACTGACAAGTACAGCACATTATACTATGTACAAACAATACCTGAGACAGAGCTTAATGCAAAAGAATGAAACAGGTAGCAGAACAGAAAAAAAAAATTATGGATAAATTAAAAAGCTAACAGAATCTAGCAGAACCTAGCAGAACAGGAAAAAAAATACGGATAAATTCCAAATCTAACAATCTAGCAGAACAGGAAAAAAAACCGTATGGATAAATTACAAAACTAACTTGTATTGAAGTTGTTTGAAATGGCACAAGCCTGGAACTCTTCTGGTGTATTCAAAACCAAATTCCTTGAGAACTTAAGGTTTAGTGGATTTGGTTGTTTTCTTGTGAGGCTTTCCTGAGTGATTCTAGTATCTTAGACCAAATATAATGTTAACATATTCCAGTAACTACTATGCTTGGATCTGCTGCCAAGTTTCTTTCTGATTTAGTTCAGATACTCAGATCCAGAGCAAACTGTCTTTGGTAACTTCACTTTCAATTCAAAGATCCAGAACTACTGTTTGTCTAGTTGCATAAACAAGTCTTAAGCCCTATAAAAAGTGATGTGCATGCTAAGATGCTCAAAGGTTAGATAATATGGAAATGCGAGGGTTTCTTTGTCTAATGAAACTCCCAGGAGAGAGGAAAAGGGGGCATATGAATTATTATTTCATAGTAACCTTACATGTGAAAGGCTGCTTCTACTGTCAAGGTTTGCAATCTCAGAACAAATCACCACCTGAAACTATTTCCAAGAACTACCTCTGGTTTTCTCTGTGACTCTACCATGGGTCAGATGAGTTATTCCTTTACAACTTATTTTTTTCTACTTAAAAAAGCATGCTAAAAATCTGACCAAGATGTACTTCCAGGTGTATCTACAGTACAAAACAACCCGAAGCACTGGATTCAGATACTGTAAAACTAATTTGCTTGTGGAGTACCTGCATTACATTCATTACTTCTGAATATAGTTCTCTGTATCTTAGGGGACTGAAAGACAGAACAGTTTTACATTGGATACTTAAAATACACAGTTTATCTTCATCACTTTCCATGGATATATCCAAGTATCACCTGTGAGCAAAATACCTGTTGTATTCTTCTTGAACTTATTTCAAGGACTAGTCTCCCATCTGGCAATTGCAAACAAGTGTTCAGCAGAGCTGCAAAAGAGCCTGTGATTTCCACGTAAGATTTCTGTTTGATGTGCAATAAATTGCTCTTTTTCTGAGGAAAGGCCCCTTTTTACGATCACATGGTTTAATGACATAGATGACACAGAAACTTTGATGAGAATTAGAATCTTCCTGGCAGGGTTCACAGGAGCTTAAGGATACTCAGTTTGAATCCAGAAATGCATTGCCTATAATGTACATCACCAGATTACTGTATGAAATTCTCAACAGGAGGACAAGTGCAATTATCAAATGATTTTATTATTATGTTGAAAGTCAAAACATATTTGAGGAATACATCCACCTCTACCAAGCTTGCTAGGCATACCAGAACACGCAAGGCTTTAAGATAAAATAAGTCCCTTTGACTATAAAGCTCAGTGAAGTCTTTCAAGCTTCAAAAGAAGAGTTTACATTTCTCAGATCAGGTCAGTCATTACAGTGACCTCCTGCTCTAAGCAGTGTTCTGGAATGTCCTCCATCCCCTGTTAGTGCTGTTACAACTTTCAGTAGCATTGTTCTAGTGCCACGGATCTTCTCTGGAGTCTAGATGAAATTAAGCAGTCAAAAGACTTCCTATGCAATGAGAGGAAAGCATCAAGCACAGTGATGAATGCAATTTGAAAAGTGGAGTAATGTGATGCACAGAACAGTCTGTTATAAAAAATGATACAAAGATGTAAATTGTTTGCTTTACATGAGTACATTTTTTAAAAAGAGAATAAACCCACTCCTACCTAGTATTTCTGAGAGAATAACATCTTTTTGTCTGCTCCAATGAAGCTGGAGGATACAATGCACATGATGTTCATAAGCTTCCTGAAACTTCACATTGCCTTGGTGGCATATCTCCATCTGGAAATACCAGCAATCAGTCTGTCAAAGTAGGTGGTGACAGACTGAAACACTTGCGGTATTTGCAGGCAGCTCCTGCTCATGAGGGAAGTCTAGCTGCTGCTCAAACCCTGCCTTCCTTGCCTTGTCCCCTCTCAAACAACTCTTTCCCACCAACCCACAACTGCTCCCTGCAGCCAGAGCTGGTACCCTACAGACCATGCACGGCCGCAGAACAAGCTCCCTGTCCCCCGAGGGCGGACCGGCACCCAGGGTTCTGTTCTGCAGGAACAGGCTGCGATCAACCCCGTACGGCACGATTTGTCAAACCCCGATGTCCTCAGCTGCTCCACTCAGCGTGGGCTGATGCCACCGAGACACAGCGCGTCCGCGCCGTTCGGGCTGGGAACGGCCGCTCTCCCCGCACGGGCGGCTTTTCTCTGGTGACTGACCCACAGCCGCTGCCTTCCTCAGCGGACCTTCCCCTCAGCAGGCGCGCAGCCCCTGCAGCCGCCCCGCGGTGCCCCGGCAGGACGAGCGCCGCGCAGCCCCGGCGGCGGCGGGCCCGGCGTGCGCATC
>VZRZ01000777.1:345942-403807 GCA_013398175.1 Climacteris rufus
CCCCCGGCCCGAGCCGCCGCCGCTGCCGCCGCCGCCGCGCCAGAGCGGGAGGCAGGAGCCGCCGCCGCCGCGGGAGGCGCTCCCGCTCCGCCAGACGGTCCGCCTGGAGGTGGTGCTGAAGGATCCCACCGAGGAGGGCTGCGTGGAGTTCAGCTACCCGGAGCTGCTGCTGTGCGGGGACTCGCGGGTACGGGACCTCCCCTTCCCCTTCTTTCCCTCCCTTCCCGCCGGCACGGGCCCCGCCGCGCTCCCTTGTCTTCTTCCTCTCCTCCTCCCGGATGCTGGCGGCCCTGGCCCTGCCGATAGCGTTATCGGTCACCCCGTGCTGCTCGGGGGTGGTCCCGGCACGGCGGGAGGGGCGGTGTCCTGGAGGGAAGTCCGGCAGCCTCGGCGTTGCTGCGGGCTCCTCCTGGTGCTGAGGCTGCGCCTGTGCCCGTGGGGGAAGGGGCGGCTTCACCCTTGTCCCTGAGTTATCCAAGGGCTCCTGGCCTTCGCTGTGGGCTGAGGCGGGGGAGCGCCGCTGTCTTGTGCCCTGATTACCCCGGCTCACCTCCCCGCCGCTCCCCTCTGTTGCGCCTTCCCTTCCTGGGAGCTGGACGAACCTCTGCCCACGCCGGTTTGTATTCCGGGTTGTCCCTAGGCTGTGTGCAGGTAAATAGAGTTATTAGCCTGGCTCTGCTGTAAGCCTTGAGAGGCAGTGAAGTGAGCATTAGCAGACTTAGAGAGGAGTTTCTGTAGTCTTGGGGAGGACAGGGATAATGAGAGTGAGTGTTGAACCGGTAATTGCACCGGTAAGTGTTGAGAACTTAATTCAAGAAAAAAAAAACAAAAGTGCTCTTCCTTTCCCTGTACCTTCCATGCAGAAAATGTTTGGTACTTGAACTACTCTGTTTTTTAAGAGCAAAGCTCCTGCAGACAACTTTAGGAAGCAAGCAGCATTAGCCAATAACCGGGGCCCAGTGTTCAAAGTAGGAAGGAAGGTGTGTGTCCTTAAGCTGGTTACACTTGAGCTGCTCATTCTTCGTTGAGGATACCAGTGAAGTTGTACTTGATTTAAGTAGTTGTGGCTTCTCTTAATCCCAGTACACGTTTTTAGAGAAAACTTGTCTCTTACTGGAACAGGCAGGGGGCAAGTAAGTAACTACTACTAAGAAGGTTGTGGTAGATCTGGTGATAAAAGCAAGTCTCAAGTACCAGTACTGATACTGACATAGGATTTTTACATCCAGCACAAACTCAAATGGTTGAAACTTTTCTTATGACCCATAGTGTTCCTAGGCAATGTCAATGCTGTAACTATACTTAAGAGCTTGCTCGCTTTTTCTTCCATAGGAGGGATGTAGACACTGGACTGTGTTCAAATGTGAAACACGGAAAAATCAGTGACTGATTTTAATCCCTCTGAGATCTTGTCATGCCAGTTAGGAGGTTCCTTATGTTCAGCCTGTCCTACAGCTGTTGTGGGCAAACAGTGCCAGTTATGACTCCTCAGAATTAGTGTAGCATAATCATGCTGCTCTGTGAAGTGCAATCTTCCTGAGCAGTTCTATGAAGGTGAAAAGTGTGTTAGTGTTTAGAAGTGGTTCAGTACATGGAGGCTGACTTGTCCCTTGGGCAGTTCCCAGTTCCATCACTGCCTTTTATTCTGTAGGTTGCCAGTGTCTTAATCACATAGTTAGGGGAAAATGACTCTTTCTGATGTAGCTCTGATGCAAATTCCATGTCTTCTGAGGGTGGCAGGGCACTGATTTAGGAGATTTTGGTACAGTTGGGATCAGAGACTGCTTTTAAGGTAGAGACAGTGGTAGAAATGCTTTATAGAGAACTGTGTTTTTCAGTTCTGTAGAGTCCAAATTCAAATAAATGGATCATAATGGCCCAGCTGTTACTGGGCTGTGTGGAACAATCAGCTGATTTACTATATAAAACAGTGTCATAAATTATGATCCTTCTAAAGTGATTCTGAACTTTTATTCATGTTTAAAAACTGATGTGTAGTTGGCCTGTCAGTTTAATTTCTTGCTTATATGGTAGAACTTGGAAATGCTATTTTAGTATGGTAGGGAAGACTTAAAATCTTGAGATTTGCTTCTTCAAAGTAGGTAATAACTAACTGGCAGTTAATGTTGTGGGTTTAAGTGGAGTTTTAGATTTCAAAATTTGTTGTTTTAGTAATGCTTAAGTTTAAAGTTAACACTTCAGATAAATTTTATTTTTGCTATGCAAACACTTTGTAGGATAAAGATTGATTGGGTTTTCTGGAAGCTATTGTTGATTCCTCCCTTATAAGAAGTTGTTCAACTCTTTTATAACATTTCCCATAAAGTTTAATAATACAAAATCAGGAGCTTGTCTTTCTGTCTTGTAGTGTTCTTGGAACTGCAGCAACCAAGAAAGGTTCTCCAATGGAAGGTGATTCTGGGAAGGCAAGAACTGGTGTGCAGTTTAAATATGGCTTTAATAGGCCATGATAATAATAGTTTTATAATAATGAAATGATAGAGAATCCCCAAACTGATTTGACAGTGCAGCTTCTCTCTTTTTTTAATTCCAAATTTGGGTTCCCATCCTGAAGCAGAAGCTAGTGGAAATATTTACTTTAAAAGCTTGTGCTGTCCTTGTCCTTTTTTGCCTTGACAAAGAGAACATCCTTTGGTAGGGTTTTTGTAGAGTTCATTTTTTGGTAGGAATTATGTAAAATTTTGGATGTGAGTAATAAGTTAGTGTGGTTGAAGGGTTTATTTGCCTCTTAAACACTGGCAGAAGTGCAAGTGTGATCCCGTTTCTATTAGGGTAACTGAGGCCTGGTGCATAAAACCTAAGTTGAAGTGGATGAGCCAGAAGCTCAAGTTGGCTTCTGTCAAACAGGCTCTAAAGGTGCTGAAGTAGTAATGTCTTAGTCCAAGAGTCATCCATGCCTTAGAAACAGCCAAAACTAAAATTTGCTTGAATTTGAGTTTGCAGTACTGCTTAACTGATCAAATTGACAGTCAGCTGCAGCTTTGACTGTTTGATGGAGGCAAGTTAACACTTAAGTACTAAGTTTTACTTGATCTTTGGCCTCAACCTTGTCTTACTTCACAGTTAAAAAAAAAAAAAAGCCGCCTATGCCTTGCAGAAGATGTGGAATAGCTTTTCACAGCTAAAAGTAGAGAAAATGGTGTTTCACGAGTTGAGCACTATTTTATATTTAATTATGCCTGCAGGAAATAAGTACGTGGCTTTAATTTATGTTTCTGGACTAACTATAGCCTCTATTAATTTTTTCTCTAAGTACTCAGCCTGGGAAATGTGTTATAATTGTGTGGTGTTTGCAGTTTTGCTTAGCTTACCTTCCTTGTTACATTGCTCTTGGTACTAGTGAGCTGTTTCGGTCAGCATTTAGCCAATATACTGCCTTTTCTACTGAGGAGGAAGGATCTTGCTTTTCTGAACTTAGTGGTTTTTGTTCTTCGTAAATCTTCCTTTATTCATTGATGAGTAGTTCATGTGCAGTAAAATTAGTTGCCATTCATAAAGTTCTGCAAAATGGAACTCTGTTCCACCATATTTTAGCATCCTAGTGCCTTCTCCCCTTTCAGCAATTACTGTGTTTATGAAGTCCAATTTGAAGGAGGCAGCCCTGTTTTTCTGCCGTAACTTATTAAAAACCCCAGAGCACTGTGTATACCCTGTTCATTGATTTTGTCTCAGTAAAAACCTCTTTCTAAAACAAAACAAAAAAAAGAGAGGATGGGGCTACTCCCTGCTTATTTGTATACATGGAATATTAAATCTCTCTTGTGGCTAACATAGTGACAGTCTTCTGTAATTCATGTTACGATTACTGAAATTAACTCTTGCACTGTTATTTTTTTCTTTATATAAAAGACTTACATTAATTATGGTTATAATTTACTGAGCTTTTTAGTCTTCTGTCTGCTTCCCTTCTGGTTAGCATACCAGGTACATCCTGTCTGCTGTATCTACAAGGATCGCAGCGCCTGCAAGAGGGACCAGTGGAAGCAGAGGAGAAAAGAAGTTGTATTTAGAGAGAGTTCCTTCTAACCTCAAATGGCCATAATTCTCAATTATGCTTACACTTTCAGTTGAGGTTGTAGTGGAATGCTTGGGAAAATACAATTATGAGTATTTCTCTTAACTCTTCTCGTTTTGTTCTCATCAGAAGAAAAATAGCTGGATGAGAATTTAATGTGTCAAAATAATTTTTAGAGATTAAGTATAAGTTCTGGCTACTTAGTCATCAGAGTATTGTTTTTTGACATTTAATAGGTTTTTGAGATGCAGTCTGTTTCTTATGGAATGAATGTGTAACTTCTGCATTTTTCAGAAGAAATCAGTTCACTTGGAGGATCCATTTAATGATGAACAACGTGAGCGACATGAAGTGGAAATGCTTGCCAAGAAGTTTGAGGCAAAATACGTGAGTTACTGCACTTTTTAAAAATATACACATATTTAATAGGGATAACAGATAATGCTGGGGTTTTTTTTCCTGAATAAGGTTGCTAATGTAGTGTCAAATGACTTTGTACACGTCAGAGATGACTGTCTCACTGTATTTCATTTAAGTACCTTGAAGCTGCCCCAGGCTTATCAGACAAGTCTGCTAAATAGATTTGTCTATAGATGTTATAGCTTGTGAAGCTATTCTTGGAAAAGCTTCCTATATAAATACAAGTTAGTAATAGATGCAGGTCAATATTCATGCTCTATACTGTGCTGGAGGAAAGAATTTTTATGTAATGCTGCTGTGCGCTGTTGAACAGCTCTTCTGTTTGGGCTAAAACTGATGAATCTTGATGAATTTCTGACTAGTTTGGAATGTTTCCATAGGAAGTGATTTGTTAAATCGTTGCTCGATGAATGTCTTGTAGCTGCCAGCTGACTAAAGATACTCTACTGACTCCTGAAAGTGTAGTGTGAATGACTTGAACAACACTAGCTAGTAACATAAAGAGGATTTCACTCGTAAATGAAGGCAGAAATCAGAAAATGTTGACAAAAACCACACCCAAACAGGTCTTTAAGAATTCATCTGGGTAGGGTTGGGTGATTAATTCTGAGCTGGCAATCAGAGCTCATCATCATGCTGAGGCATGTTGATATTCTGGATTACTAATAGAACACCTCAATAATAAAGAAGGGAAACAAGAGCAGTCATTTGTATCTTTTGCTATTAATATACATATTAGGATCATTCTTGTCTGATTTATTTGGATTTTTTTTTTCGGGCAAAGGCAGATTTTTTTGAGTGCCCAGTCTATACATTCTGTACAAGAAATTGCTATTTCTAGGCATGTTACTTGTGGTACAGAACAAAGTCAATCCTTAAACTGGAAAGAATCATTCTCATCTTTTAGAGTGATTGAGAGAACACAGTATGCCTAGTGAATTGAGAAGGCTTTTCCAAAATATTGTTTGCTTTTAATTTGAATGATAAAGAATTTTTTAAACACGGGAGAAGAATGTTTCAACTGTACTTTTTTAGAAGACTCATTTCCACTATACAAGTTAAGGTTTTTTATAACATGTGAAACAAGTTACTTAACTACAGTAGATGAAAGTCACTGTAAGCATGAAAAGCAATATGTGTAGGAGGGAGTGGTAGTGGAAGCAGTCTAATTTTACATATACATTTATGCATGCATCAAAGCTAAACATGTTCATTTATGGACAAAACGTTATTAAACTTAAGAAAACTAGAGTTCAATGTTCCGTAGTCATAGAAAGGGGCAAATAGATGTTTTAGAAAGCAGTAAGTAGCAAAAAATTCCAGTTTTCAACAGTTTAAATTCACGGTGCATTTGCATCTTGATTACTATTGCACTTCTGATTCCTTCCCTTTTGTTCTCTGATTTGCCTTATGTCCCTTCCAACCCCATGGAAGGGAATTTCTTCTGTATAAAGAACCAGTTAGTAGGTCAGAGCCACTAAATGTGAAGGGTGGTGAGGGATTAAGATTCCTTGTGTTAGATACTCCCTGTCCTTTCTCTTCCAATATAAGAACCATCAGTGTCTCTGCTTGCCATCCATGCTCAGAGGAGTTGCATCTGTACACTGAGCCAGGACAACTGCTCATGTTCTGACAACATCCAGCCATCTTCTGTCTCTTGTGATGAGAAGCTTGCACCTTAAACTAGAACAGGGATCCCACATAGTAGATACCCATTCTCCTCAAGGAACTGAGTGGCTGTAGGATACTGTTGTTAGCTGGAGTTAAACCATGACAGTCCTTAAGAGTGCTGTAGTGTAAAAGTAGTCACTGGTTTTATGAGAAAAAAATAGAGGTTTTTTTTTAGATTTGCAGGAAGCACTATATATAGTCCTTAATTAGATATTACTTATCTATATCTGTTTAAAATGGAGTCAGACAATGTTTTTAATCATAACGTGTGGCAGTACTTCTGGAAAATTTGATGCACGCAGAACAGGCTGCCTTGAGAACTTTTTACTTCTTTCCAGATAAATTCCTGTACTCAGAACCAAATCAGTACATTATTTGATATATTTTGCAGATACTAAGAAAGCCTATGAATAAATGCATTTTTGTAAAACAAGATGCATAATGTACCATTTGTGTACTTGATTATTCAGAACTTTCCTGGAATTGCTGCACGTATTAAACACCAGCATAAAAAGTTCTGTTCCAAAGGGTTCCCATTGTCGTTGTTTTGATTGCTGCTATTCTCCAGGTCAAATCAAACGCTGTTGTGAACACATGATGCTGAAACTCGGACAATATTGTACATATGTAAGAATTTTTCTTGGATCAAAACAAAGGTCTATGTAATGGATGGTAGCATAGAATCTGACACTAGTAGAATCTCGTATTTGAAAGTGTAATCTGTGTGTTGATTCCTCTCAAAGCTGAAGGTTACATGTGTAATCTTTTTATAGCTTTCTGCCAGATAATTACTGGATTTCTGTGTTCCACAGCACTAGAATATCATGACGATTGTCATATAAAAACACACTTTGTGTTTAAACCTGGTGAGTTCATGTGGTGCTCCATAGTTTCTGTATTGCAAGAAACAGTGAAATACTTCCAGTTCTTCTGCACATAACATGTGATTTTGATGTTATCATCTAAATCCAGCCCTTTTGTTCTCCAGCTGTAGTGTATTAACATTGTTATTGTATGGAGGTGGTGTTTTATTACCTTTAAACATCCTTGTTGGCTTACTGTTCCCTTTTTGGTTCTAATTTCTTTTTTAAATGAAAGGCTATTAATGCTATGATGCCCTGATTTGTCAGTGTCATAATGATGACTTCTGGTTTGGTTCTCTGTTCCTTTTTTTTTTTCCTTAAATCCTAATTCATACTTTTTGACCACTCTTGATTAAGCAAATGTCAGAACTGTGGGTAACAATTCTGGTGCTCCTAAGCAGCATAACAAATAACAAATTGGGAGCTTGTTGTTTTGTGGTTTTTTTGTTTTTTTGTTTTTTGCTTAGATTGTACTTACTTTGTGTGGATTACCTTGCTTTATTGATACTGAATTCAACTGCCTATTTATCATACTGAATTCAGAGTCTTTTGGTGATTCTTCAGGTGTCTTTTTTTTCCTGTACTGTCCTCAGTAATTTGTCATCTTAGACCTCTACCCTTCCCCAACTCTTAACCCTCTCTGTTGCTTCTAAAGATGAATTAATACATGTTCCTTACTGATTTTACTGATTATTTTCTTTGCCAAAATGAAATACTTATTCCTATCCTTTCTTTCGTAGCTGTAGATCAGACATCACTTTAAGTGGACCTTCCTTATCTCATGACAGTTTCTTGTCTTTAAAGATCTTTGGACCTTTTTGAAAGCATTTGAAATACTGCTTTTTTTCTACCAAAATTCCTTCCTGCTCTGTATCTTCTTATGCCTGCTGGTTCTGTTGTATAGCTTCTATTAACTTACCCATTATAGAGACCAGGGTTACTGGTTTATAGATTCTGCTGTGGCCCTTCTAAGATTCTTCAGGTACTGGCATTTTATTTGCCCCTCACCTTCTAGTCCTGTTGGGCAAAGGTTGTTTAAACCTGAGGTTACATGCCATAGTTAGTATCTTGAAGTCATCTTTGGCTTTTTTGATTACTTGCATGAGTGGTATTTGCTGCTTCAGCAGGTAGACATCTTAATTTGCTCTAGTATTGTGACTACTTATGTTCTGGGACAGGAAGGTTGGAGGAAAGCTTCAGCAGTAAAACTTCCCTGAAGTAGTAGATGCTGGCACAGATAATCCCTTCAGTTCTTCTGCTGTAGTCTTGCATCCTTAACATCTTGATCATATGAACTCTCAACACAGTTCTTAAGCATAACAGGATAGAGCCAGGCTTGAAGGAAAATCCCTTAACAATACACACAGTAGTTCAGATATTTTCATGTCTGAATACAGGTACTACTTTAAGACTGCTTTTGTTCGTTCAGGTATTATAAGATTTTTTGTTACTACCTGTGTTCCCTATCTGGTTTTCTGACTATCAGGCAGTCAGAATGTATTGGAAATTTTAAGGGTTTTTTATTGCCCTTGTACTGTACTGAAATCATAGAATCATGGGATAACCATTGCTGCAAAAAGATTTTAGACTCACAAACAAGGATGTTGGTGGCCTAGCAAGATGTGTAGTACAGAGGTGACTTGCATTATGTGTAAGTGAGATCAGTACAGGTGAAGTATGGTTTATGAAGTGTTCATTGCCTGCTGACACCTAAGTCAGAATCATGAATTATATAAGCTTTTGCACTGGAGTTTAATCAGAATTCTGAAATGCTGCCTTTTTCTAACATTTTTTTCTTCTCTCATCCATCTCGTCCAAACTTTTTTTGTTCTGGGAGTGTGCAGTCATTTAGATATTTTTCCAGATGAGTGACTGTAGGAAATGACAGGACTGATAGGGATACTTAGCTTGGAATATAGCTTGGAAATGTGGATTAAAAGCAAAACTCACTCTTGAGGTTTTTCTCTTAGGACTATTGCATTTATTTAAGTATACATGAGAGATTACTGTTTGCTTGCAAGAGCACATGCTTTACATTGTAACAGACACGAATTCTCTCAAAATGTTGTTAAAATGGAGGTGTTCAGATGCTAACACCTCATAAAAGAGCAAGGGTGAAACCTTGTTTGAACAGTGTCTGCATTCTCATAGTAACAAGCAGGCTGGGTGGGATACTTGGCTGTCACAACCAGAAACTCATGTGCTCAGAGCTGTAGAGTGCAGGCAGAGGAGTTTCAGGAGCAAATCTTGAATTCATGGAAGTTACCATTTTAGTGAAGGTGGTCCTGTTTTGAGAATTTTATCTTTTAAGCCTTTTTAGAAAGCTAGGCCTTACCTCCTAAGCAGATTTTTGTATAAGTTTTCATGAATGTTTGAGCGGTCTGTGAGTTTTCACTTGTCTTGATTTAAAACTGAAATTTCCCCATAAAGAAAATACTTACAGAATAAAATTAATTTTACTCTCTCCTGGAGGTAAGTTAACTCATCCATAGTTTGTGGTGCTGCTTCTGGCTTTAATACTCAAGTAACATTTTAGGTTTTAAAACTCAAGTGCTGCAGAGAATTAATCCATCTTGTGTAGGGAAACACTTTACTAAATGCTAAGCTATCAGTATTTTCCCTTGTAATGACTCTGTAAGTGAAAAACTGATACTGAAAAACTGAACACTTTTTGAATTATCCCAGCCCTTCTCTTGCTAGCAGTCCAGTCGCTGTGCTTTAAAACCATAGGACAAGGAAACATCTCTGAATAGGAAATGTGAGGAAGATGTTGGTCATGCAGCAGACAGGTAGCTGAATGCCTTTCAGGGATGATTCTGGTGAGGCATGTTTGCCAGAAGGCATCCCTGTGTGGAAGTTTTCATTAGTCACCTAGACCATCTTCAAGGAAGCATCCAAGAAAGCAAAACTGTTAATTCTTTGAATGATTATTCCTCCTATGCCTTATGCTTTGTAGGCTTTAGTACCTTGCTTCCACGTTTCCTAAGTGGTGTAACACTGACTTTGTTTTCAGGGTGGAAAGCCCCACAAGCACCGGAAGGATCGCCTGCAGGATCTGATCGATATCGGTTATGGCTATGACGAAACAGACCCGTTCATTGATAATTCTGAAGCGGTAAGTAACCTCATCCCAGCAGCATGAAATCGTGAGACAATGCTTTATCTTTTCAATAAAGAAGAGAGGTAAGGGAAAATATTTTGTATTTGTCTATAACTGATATGAATCCAAAGGACATACTACTTGGGAGTCCAACGAATTATTGTATTTGTAGTCTTATTTAGATATCATTATGCAGTGAGAATTAAGAAAGCCATTCCTAGATCAGATGATTTTCCAGCTTTAGAAATGAAAATATTTTTATTTGTGCTCTTCATTTACTTTGACTGAAATTACACTGGCTCTGTTTAGTTTCTTATACTAGCTCTCTGCATTATTAGTGGATTACTGGTTTTAGATTTCCTGCATTAGGTCAGGAACCTATTCTGCTCTTAAAAACCGGTAAGAATAGGATGTTTATTCTAACATTCACTGAATATGTCTGAAGATTTTGAGATAAAACTGTTAGTTAAACAGCAGGATACTACAGCTTACTTTGAATATTTTTCAGAAATTAAAACACATTTTGGGGTAAAAGAAAAAGGTATTCATTTGGTGCAGGCAGTATCAGGGATATCAGAAGGTTCATAAGAGGACGCTTGAAGATAGCTTGGGAGGGACACGTGAAATTATGAAAATGAGGAAAAACGTTGGGAAAAAAGTGGATGATATAAAAGCTCAGAAACCTCTTATAATTCTCCTTTATTAAATGTCAAAGAAGTAGGTGTACAGTTTCATCAAGTAAAAATAAAACTCAACAAATAAGAGCTGTCACTTGCCAGCCTTCAGTTTCCTCCGCTGCTGAGTGACACTGGACAAAGCAGCAATGATCTGCTGTGAGGAGGAGGGAGCTAGAATTCTGAGTGGGAGAGGAAAGATGATGAAAAGCAGTTGTGAGAAAAGAGTAAGAAAAGCACGTAAGTGCATTGCTTGGTGTACATTATGTTCAAGCCCCCATTTAAATCCTAAAACTTTAGTAAAGAGCTGTAACCTCTGAGCTGTGGGGTTTCTAGCACGTAGATGTTGCAAAGAATGATCTTGGGACCTTTATGAGCTGCACAGAAAGTGTGCTGCAGAGTTGATACCTTTTTGAGCTGGAGAAGTTCAGTTAACCACAGTGCATGGCAGGCTCAGTTCATATGTGTGCATTGATAGTTTTGGAAGTAGATCTGAAGTTGTGTGAAGAGTGAGTTTGTTGTAGATGCTTATTGTAACTTGTATTAATTTATGATTTTTCTTGGTCTAGATGAAAATTTTGGTTGAACCTACCGATATTAAACTGTCCTACAATTTTTGGTTGTGCTGCTGGAACTTTGTATTTTCCAAAGATCAGATTCTGGCCTTCAGCTTGGTAGGAAAAGAGATGCTTCATTTCTGCTGAGAAACCACTTGAGTCTATAGGTTTTTCTGGTTTCTCACTGTTGCTTAAGTTAATCATCTTAGCTTTTGAAATAATATGATACCCGACCCAAGTTCTGCCTTGGTTTTCCTGGATTTCCTGTGACCTATCACAGATCTGATAGAAGATTTGGAACAGTTGCAGTACTCATAGCACAGGTGTCTGTCAAAGTTGTATGACTCTAACAAGGTTGAACACTTACTGGTGTATTAATACTTATCATCCTCTGCCTCCTGTCAGCACTGGTGGTGCTATTAGCAGCAGATCTGGTAGATTTGCAGGAGCATTTACTTGTATCTCTTGCCAGAGTCCTTACAAAATGTACAAAAGGCAGTTGTTAGAGGACCAGATGGTTGCATCATGTGCTAGCTGTGGAAGCTATTGGGAGAATGGTGTATTCTCTAAAGATTGCTCTCCTCAACAAAGCATTATGCCTTGTGTTTGCATTCAAAGTACAGACTAGTTGTCAGAGGCCATTTCTGTTTTGCTTTTATCCCCGTTTCTATATAAAAAAAAGAAAAAAAGTATGCCAGCTGCAGTCCAAATTACAGTTGCTGAGCTCAAGGGTCCTGTAATGTAGGAGTTAAAAATTCAACAAAACCCCTCATTCCATCTTGGATGCAAGAGAAATGCTCAGAAAGAAAATCTCCTTGTCTGCCTTACTTATCTTCTGTGTGGCCAGCTATGAAATTGCCATGTACCTTGAGATGTGTCAGAGTCAGGCCCGGTCTGGACTTACTTCTCTTTGGAAGCCACACTTTGTTTCTTACATATGAAAAGCTACAATATCCTGGGCAAAAAACACTTGAAAAATGAATATGAGTGCCTCTTTAATTCCTTCAGGATCAACATGTCTCTATCCCAGAAAAAAAAAAAAGTAAAAGCTTCCTCAGAATTTCAGTCCCTGTTCTTGTCACAGTTGTGAAAGAAATACTGAGCTTTTTGGCACTGAAACACATTTATGCCATAGCTTTAGAGATATTTTCCTTCTAAAAACAGATTGAGGTAATGTCATCAAATATTATTCAAGAAATCAAACCAATAAAACTCTTAAGCCTGTTTTTCATAGGCTTTGTAATTGCATTAAGGAGTTCTGCTTCCTTTGGATCCATTTCCAACTAAGCAGTTTTCTATGTGTAGCATAGATGCATATATAATTAATAGCACATGTAACAAAGCATTTGGATCCTCCAAATGCTGGGAGGCTGTTGTTCTGTTGGTGTTCTCTAAGGTTGAGATCAGGCACAAGTGCAGGCAATCTGCTAATGACATAATCTTTAGGTAGTGGATTTCAGTGGGGCTAGAGTGCAGACAGGTACAGGACATGCTTTTCAAGAGGAGGTTCTTGAAAAGTAATGACAGAAGAGAGCTTCTTGTAAGCAAAGAGATTCCTCTTAGACTCCTCAAAGGGTGCTGGTACATCCCCTGATGAAGCAGGGTAAATTTAGGGCAATTTGGTAGGCTAGATTGCCATTGTTTACTTTCTGTGAAAGTGAAAACCATGCATGAGATTGTTACAGATTTGCTGTTACTATTTATTCTGGAAAGAATCAATACTTTCCTACAGCATGGCCGCATTAAGGCCCATCAAAATCCTTGTGTAAACAGAAAAGTAGTAAGTGAAGAGCAATTCAGTGGACTCAGACATGAAGCCAACTAAAGGAAAATATTGTAGGAAGTCCTCAGGTATGTATTATCCTAAGTGATGCAGTCAATTTCTCCCTCACATCTTTCAGACTTGCATCCTCCTACAGGAATAAGTCTGTAGTTACAGGTTGCTGTTTGCTTGGATGTATTCAGTGTCTGTGCTGTTTGGAATGTACCTTGCTGTCCTCCTTGGGAAACCTTTAGCTGGTCCTGTTTGGAAGAAGTAGCTTTTTCTCTAAATGCATTCACAGGCAAGCAGGAAATGTATGAGAGCAGCTGGTTTTGGGCTAAGCGTTTAGTCAGTGGATTGTGATAATTCCAGTAAAAAAAGTAAATCAAGACCTTACTATTGTTTCTAACTGCTGTATAGGGGTTAGTCTGATGGCAAGTCCTAATCTTCATTTATCTTAATGGACCTATACAAAATGTCCATAACTTGCACAAATAGCTGTCTCTCCTCAGTGTTTCCACTGCGCTGATGTTGAAAATAGGTTTTGCTGTGGTGTAAGCTGGCCAGAACTACATTCTTTGTGGAATGGAATTCCTGTAGATTTTTTTGGCCCCTCTATTTTTCCTGCACATACATGCTTGTCCAGCTAGATCAGGCTGATTGTGATGACATCACTTGCTTTTGTGATGACCTCTGATTATTTGTTTGGTTGAATACTTTCCTGGCAATGTAAGCTTTATATAGATAGAGATTCTGAAGTAATACAGTGCTCTCTGAGCTTTCTGCTATGTAATACAGAACAGGGAATTTGAAGTAATATGTGGTGTTAGTGAAAGCATATGCCATTTTCTCTTACTCAAAGGCAACAAGGCTTGGATATCCAAACCAAAGATTTCCCCCATTCCAAGCAGATGAATATAGAAAAAGAACCATCGACCTAGAAATCTGTAAGCAGTGTAAGTTGTCTTTTGAAGCAGTGATACCAGGTAGCTACACTGACAGGAATTGAAGCAAAATGTTCATGGCAGGAGCCTTGAGGGAAGCAGACAGTTCAGTCCTTTGGACACTGAGGTCACTATGTAAGTAGTTGACCCAGTCTGCTGTATTCATGGTTCCATAGTAGCCTTCTAAACACTGATGTAAAGAGTCCTGTGCTGCTGCTTAGAGAAAACCAGTCTATCAATGGTTGCTCATCCATGGAAAGTTTCTCCAAAACAGGTACTTCAGTTTAAAGGAAGAACGAACTTTTCTTTAGCTACATCTTTCCTCAAGAGCTCAGATCATGTTAAAAGATAACCTTTCAAAGATATTATGTTGCTTTTAGTAATTCTGGACACGTTGTTAAAAGCATTGCTCTTTTTATATCTGGAGTTCCTAGAATACTTTTAATAATTTAAGGACTTGGTCTCTACAAAAATTCTGTGTCGTGATACACAGTTTTCACATGTTTCCAGGATAAATTGGCTTACTTCGTCTTGTAATCTCCAGACTTCAAAAAGGTATGGTAGATTTGTTATCTTCTCTCCTACCATGGCTGCCCCTAAAACCTGAAGCTGATGGTTTACCAGTAGGGTCATCTTGCTAAAGACTCTTGAATATCTGAGAAACCTTTTCCCAGTGAGAATGGTATCTCTTCAGGGAATGGCATCTCAGTGTGTCAATGGAAATTTCTACCATTTTTGTGGGGTTCTGGGCCAGAAGTCGTTTCAGTCCAACTTGATATTGTTCTCCCATTCTTACTACTTCAAGGAATTTGTTTTATGTATAGCTATGGAAAGGAGTGCTCTTGCTTTAGAAAGATAACACTCTCTTAAAAAAAACTCAACAAAACAACCAAGCTATCAGCCTGCAAATTTTAGAGGCATATACAGAAAAACACCCCATAGGGTCCATTATTAAACATACATTCACATATTGGGAGAAATTGAACACTGTGGCATTTTTCGTCTGGAAGATGCTGCCTTTGTAGACCTCAGTCACAAACCTCATCCACACTGAATCCGTGAGGGTGCATTAAAAGCTTCTATTTTTGCAACGTTCACTTGCCAACTGTTTCATTGGCTGTGGATTTGTGTGTTTATATTAGTACCATCTTCCTTGTTCATTGTCACTTTGGGCAGGCTTGGAAGCTGTGTGCTTGGGGAATAGTGCTCACTTAGCCAAGTGCACCGTGTCACCTCCAGTGAGACGCCTTGCACGCTTCCCACCTGTCTGCAGGGCGGCTCTGCCGGCTGGCACCTGATGTGTCCTGTGCATTTGAGCCACTACAAGGGCAAGTTTCAATGTGGAGGTTCTTTGCTTTTTATTCTACTCACCCCAAAATACATCAAAGTATAAAGTGGAGTATCAAACAAATAGATGCAGCTACAAGAACTGGCCTGGTTAGAGACACAAAAGTGGTTGAGTTTGCAGAACATGTCTGATGTTTTTGTGCTCCTTCTGCAAAAGGTCATACCCCTTTTTCGGAAAGATTAAGAATAAACTGAAAATTCAGCACCTTCATAGATACTTGAGAAAACCTGAGACTTGTGTATGACCTTTGTAGTGCCACTGTTTAAATTTGTAGGAGTAAGAAATAATGAGTGTAGCAACTTCCTGCTTTTTGCCAGATTTGAATTTTTTGAAGAACACAGAATCGTTTTTCGAAGTAATCTGAGCTACTAGAAAGGTAGATCATGGCCTAGGATCAGCTGTTCTTTGAGTAGATGAATTTGTTTAAGCAGTACAGTGAACATAACCTGTTCCCAAAAAATACACAAACAATATGATTATTAATATAATACAAAGGGAGGTTTATAACATGCCAAAATAAAAGATCTTTGATAAGAGCATTTCTCTGAAGTGTCATATGGAAAGTCTGTTCTTCATGTTAAAAGGGGGGGGAAAGGAAAGTATAATTTTTTTCTACAGAATCTTCTAGTAGTCCTGTAACATGCAACCTGGAGAGATTAAGTAATACATTACATAATTACTTAACACTGAACTAGATTTTCTTTGTGGGTCAGGTCAGAGCTCAAGCTCTGAAAGAATTGAGTTGTACAGATAAAAGTGGTCACGTGATTGGTCATACATTCTATAACTTAGGCTGAGATGTTTTTGAGGTGATAAGAACATCATCTTGTTGCACTGAAGGTCAGCTAAGAGCCTGACTGGTGGAAAGGTATAAAAGGTGTTCGTTGAGACAGGAATAAAACAGGAGAATAGATGTGTATTGGTACTTGTCTCAAGGTGCTGACAGGTAACAATATCCTGAGTACTAAATTAGCATTCTCCTATGAGACTATACCCTATTCTACTCTAGACTACCCTGGGCCAAGTATTATATCTTTTATAACCTGTTATGCTTTTTTTTGTTGTGCTATGCCAGCTGTCCTTTTCCCCAGGGTTAAAAGAAAAACAAACAAATGCACCAACTTTCCTGTGCATTTTGGAAGAGGTATCTTCTTTATCACAGCTCTTTGTGCTTGCTTTTGATGTCTCCTTGGATTAGCAAAGCAATGCATTGTTCCCCCTTAAGCCTGTCCAAGATTTCATTGTAGGTTCTGTTATGCTGTCTTTTTGGAACGAAAGTTATGTGTTTTTTATTTGAAAACTTGGCCTTAAAGGATAGCAAAGCCAAAGAGTGCATTTCAGTTCTTTGCATCTTTAAGCATAGAGATCAATCAACTCTGCATGTTTGAAGTATCTTGAAGTGTGTAGTGAACTGTGTGGATATTCAGTACATTTCACTGAAGCAACTGTATTTGACATAATTTTCAGTAGCTTGGCTTTTATTCAGTGGGCTAATGATGATC
This sequence comes from Climacteris rufus, assembly GCA_013398175.1. Lineage (NCBI taxonomy): Eukaryota > Metazoa > Chordata > Aves > Passeriformes > Climacteridae > Climacteris > Climacteris rufus. Next base: position 362,820 of record VZRZ01000777.1, read on the forward strand.
AAAATTAAACAACTCCCTCCACCCCAAGCTGGTTAGAGGCACCTCAAAAATAAACCGAACAAGGAACAAAAATTATCCCTGCTTATCTTTTAACTCAATATTATCTGTTTTGCAACAAATGACAAACTGCATTTGTTAAAACACTCGGACATGCTTGCACCAAATCTCATTTCCAGGACTTAGTACAGAAGGGTTAAAAAACTTTTTCTCCTGTGTACTTTTGGAGGTTGTTGTCTGGAAGGGAGGTAAATGAGGAGGAGGATCGCAGTAGAATATCTGAGGATTGTAGTCAAAATATGTGGACACAAGAGTAGACAATAATATAAGATGCTGATGTAGGTCTGGATTGCGGAACTGAATTGGCATAATCTATAAAATTTCTTGGTATGGTAATGATGTTTAAACCAGGTAACTTATTTTTTAAAAAACTAAATTATCTTTCATACCAAAACATTTAATTAGATAAATGGCACTAACAGTGCAGTAATGTAGCTTAAGGTGAATAGTTTAAAGTAACTTACTTGCTTTTAGATGGTCAGACAATGTATCAGTCTTATTTTGTTACCTGCAGAATGATTCCTTAATCATTTGTAGGACAAATCTGTGTTCACAGTAGTCAACCATATATCGGTTCCTGTCTGTTTGTAGGTCTGAGACTTTTTGATTCTCACCCTTGAAATGTGTAAGGAAGAACTGTAAAGCTTGAAATTTATTTTTGTTAATAAGAGAAGTTCTGTGATGATATACACAGAAAAAGCTAGTGCAAAGCAAAAGTCTCGAAAACAATTCATGGGAAGATTTAGAATTTGCAAGAGCCATGTTCCCTTTAACTGAGAGTCCTGAAAGCACTTCAAAATGAAGCTTAATCTCTCTGTTGCTAATAACTTATACTCATTTTCTGTTCACTTAGGGCACTAGAAAATAGTAAGTTAAGCTCAAAGGAGGGGGTACTAGCAACATTGTGGTCTGCAGACCCCTATTTATAAAATGAAACATGGAGTTATAAGTTATGCCTTGTTCAGCAGGCTGAGTGTGAAAACAGATTTTGGTAAAGAAAAGTAGTCTTACAGAAGGGTTAAGAAGAACTCAATGTCAGAAAGGTCTTTTAAAGTCTGACTAAATTCATAGTCTTCAGCAGAAGCTGTTGAACAGTATACATCCACATCTTGCTAATCTTATTTGCCTGTTGATTGTTATGGAATACATTCAGTCTTTATATCGAGTGAATTCTGCCTTTCTTGTTGCCTTGTCCCAGTGGATCTGTGCCACACAGCATGTTGATAATTCGGGTAATTTGCTGTGATTCACAGTTTCCTCATTTGTGGCCTGTCTTTAATCCTTACTTGTGTGTTACTCAGGCCTACCTTTACTTCTCTGCTTTTAAATCTTTACTGTGTTTCCTTTTGCTTGTTCTTCACTTTGTATGATAATGGTCCCAGCTTTGACTGTGCTTTTTCCTTCTAACTTGGCAGCTACTGTTTTTTTTTGTTTTGATCCTGTCCTGTCCCAGCCTTGCCAATTGAGTTCACACCCTGTCAGCTCTAATGGGAAATGCCTGCTCTGTCTATTCAGCACCGTGGATAATAATGTTTCTTTCATTTTCCTTGTACCTAATGAAGCTGGTTCTGAGAGCTGGAAAAAACATGAGTCTTCTCTGAAATTCTTACCCAACCTCCACTCTCACATTTGCTTTGCATGATCCTCCCAGTCTTTTAAGATGAATGACAGGCCTACAACTAAGCCACTTTGCTTTCATATGTCTAATTAATAGATTCTCTCACTTTCTTGCACTTTCATATCTTTCTTGGCCTTTCATATCATCTTAGGGTACTTCATAAATGCTGTCACCGTTTTTCCTTCCCATTTTGTCTTTCTGTACTGCTCGTTAAGCTCTCTGTTGCAGAAACATAAAAGGTGTTCAGTGAGGAAAATTTCTAACCACTTACATTAAATCTCCATGTAGGTCTTCAGTTCAGGCTCTTTTTCCAGCTTCCCTGTTGAAGTGTACATTTATTGTTTTACTCTTCTGGATAACTCTTCTTCCTGTCTAAAAGGTTTTGCTGGCCTAGACTTTTCAGTTCTTAAACCATTTTATCTTCAGTATATTTTACATGGCATGGAGTGGGACATGAAATAAGCTGGCACCTGACACTCCACTGCATACTCTGCATTCATCTAAAGTCTTCAGCTTACTAATTTATTCAGCCTGTTGAATTTTCATCTTAAGACATGCAGTGGAAAGCCTGCTGCGTCAAACTTCAAAATAACATACTGTGTCCTTCATAAGTATCCCAATTTTTAATCGTTTGACTATGCTGCCAAACATTTACTGCTTACAGGTGTAACTTGGAATTGACCTTTTCCTCTGCCAGAGTACACACCTCTGAGGTGTGTCGAAATCCTACCCTTTGTTTTAGAACAAGAGCAGAAATTGATCCTTAGTCATCCCATTGTTATTGTGTGCTTCTGATACTTTGGTATCACTTTCTAAGTCCTGTAAATGCTTCCTCCTTATCTTTATTGGTAGGTATGTATCTCAAGCATTTTGTTCTTCTGCTTCCACAGACTATAGCTTTCAGAATTGTTTGTTGCATATTAAGTGCACCATCTTACAATTTTCAGTATTTCAAAACTCAGACTAGGGTAGTTCAGGACATTGTCCTGCTGATCAGAGATAAGGGCATTATCATGGCAATCCTCCCTCAGTTCCCGTGCAAACACTTACATGGCTTGTCTTGTTGACACTTAGGGATACAGCTAGAATGAGTCTGTTCATCCTCCCAACATTTTTACTGTTTACAAAGGATTTACTGTTAAAGTATTTCCTAGAGGTTAACATTTTTCTGTTAAAACTTGGGAGAATGTCATTCTGAGGAGTCTGCTGGTCACGTAATAAAAGAATTAGTAGTCATCCACTTTTTCTGTGTCTTAGGACTTAATTATTTTTGAGATTCAGCTTTATAATTCTAACTTGGAAATTTCTTCATAAATACTAAGTACTTTTAAAAATAAAGTATTTATAAGAGTTTGAAACATTTTGTGGTTTTAAAATTGTCTAAACAGAGTGAGACTGTGTTTGTCTTTAAATGAAACAAGTCCCGGTGCTGTTGTATTTGTATAAGAGGCAATGTTGTATTAAACACTAAAATTGGAAATAAGGTTACAGATACCATGGTTAAGTTTGTCATATTGGGGATAGGATTTTTAACAAAAGAAAATTTCAGAGAACTTTTTAAGAGAAGTAGGTTTTTGATCACAGCACTGTGGTTAGAGTTGGTATTAAATGTAGCATGTGTTGGAACTTCTGAAGATGAAGTGCACTGCAGAGATTCATGTTAATGAAAACTGTGGCAGTCAATAAAACAAAGCATTTAATATGGGAAGTTTTTTTAATGCTTAATTTACAGAAACATCTCTGCTATTTTCAGTCCATTTCCTGGGTATAATATCCAAATTTTCCTACAGATCAGGCTTTTCACTGCAATAGTGATTTTACAGACTGTCATATTCTATTAACATCTGAAAAATATATTCTAGAAGTAACTGTAGCTGTCACTTAAAGGGCCTGTGATAAAGGTATGACTGCTAGAAGGTAATTTCAATTGCACATTCTCATAAATGTGAGGGGTATTCAATAGAAGTGTTAAGCTTTAAAATTTAAATTGATAGAGGTGGGTTTGGTGGTTTTGTTGGATTTTGTTTGGTTGGCTTGTTACAAAATTTTTCAACCAGTGATTTCCTATAAGGCTATCAGAGATGAAAACAAGTAGTTCATTATGTGTCTGCCTGCTTTCCAGACAAAACCAACCAGTGAACAATCAAGTGAAGTAACTCATAGACTGGTGCTGCGTCATTATTCATATGGTTTGTGTATATTGAGATTTAATGTTTAGCATAATGCAATATGCTAAACAGAGACAAAATACTGGGTGGAAAAATGTTTTAAAAGTTTTTGGGCTTTGTCCTCACATGACAGGGGGAATGCATCTGTGCCCATCCTCATTACCTTCAGAAAGCAGTACTTTTAATGCTGCAATCCTGTCTTTTCTTAAAAAAAAAGGGCATTGTTTTAAAGTTGAAAGGATACTCTGATATTAATGTTCTCTGCTTTTGCCAGTAAGTTTTCAATAGCATTAGTATCCTGTTTCTGTTCTAGCAAACTGTGCTGTGAATTGGTATATATACTTTCCCATATAGGAACTGGTAAGTGAACTACATGTTCAGTTTATTAAGAAATGCTGATAAGTTTATCTTCCTTTTCCTGCCCAGTATGATGAATTGGTTCCTGCATCCCTGACAACCAAATATGGAGGGTTTTATATCAACACTGGTACACTGCAGTTTCGCCAGGCATCTGAATCAGAGGATGAAGACTTTGCAGAAGACAAAAAACATAGACCACCTAAAGTGAGTGATTTGAATTAAGCTTTCATACAGAACTAGAAGCTAGGTGGACACTGGGAATTGTTCCTAATATTGAGAATAACACTTAAACCAAAATACCTATTAAAATAAACTCAGTGCATAAGAACAGCTAACCAGAAATTATATATGCAGTGTTTCCAAGCAGCATGCTGTTCTATAAACTTTGACAAGTTACAGTTGATGCAAACATAACTGGAGTACCACATTCACAAGTTGCATGTCATTCTGAGAATTTAGTGCTTTCTCATGCCCCTTCCTGCTGTATAATTCTTTAAATTTAATATAATTTTAAGGTTCTTGTATTGGGTCTGACTGGGATGCAGTTAACTTTCTTTACAGCAGCCTGTATGATGCTGTGGCTTGGATTTGTGACTAAAAGAGTGTTGATAACTACACCAAAGTTTTGCCTGTTGCTGGCTTATGTTTGCACAGGGGAAGGCTTTTTTTCCCTACCCTGAACCCTCAGGTAATCCAAGGATCGGCAAGAACTTGGGAGGGGAGACAACTGGACTACATTGGCCAAAGATGTTCCATGCTGTGCAACTTTCAGCAATGAAACTGTGGTAGCAGAAGATGATGGGGGGTTCAGTCTGCCAAGGTGGCAATTGCTCATACTGGCTGGGCAGCAGTTCCTTAGAGTATTTCTCTTACTGAAAACTCAAAATTCAGCAGTTGTTCCAAAATGATTAATTGACATTTGTCAGTAACTGCAGTTGCTCCTAGGAATCCGTCCTACTGTTTGCCTTTGCACACATTGAGGTGTTTATGCTGGCTCTGACTTGGAAAGTGTAAAGAAAACTAAATGTTTCTTGCTGTAAAAGTTCTTTAGGGTAGAAGAATCATTGTCCTTTATTTGATCTCTTTTCTAGATAGCAAAGTTAAAAGAAAGTGAAGATCGTGGAATGAAGAAACGCAAGCGGAAAGATGAAGGGACAGAGAAGGAGAAGAAGCCTCGGAAAATGAAAGTTCCTAAGCAGTTGGGGTAGGTTTCTTTTTCTTTATAGGAACCCTTGAATTATATGTAAGGTTTGGTTTCAAGATGTTGTGCCATAGCAAGATTATTACAGCTCTTTTGAATATTGTACTTGTAAACTGTAATAACTTAGAGATTTTGTTTCAGCATTTGTGTAGGGGTTTTGTATGACTCAGTTCTACAGGTTAATTTTTTTTGTCCCTTGAAATTCTGAACAAGGAATAAGGAAAGACAAATCACAAAAAAGGTATTTTGAGTCTTATGAATAGAATAATCCATCATTGTCCTACCCAACATGTAAGATAGCGCTAAGAATTACATCTTCTAATGAAAAATAATTTTCTTCCTATCCCTGTGTTTCTAATCTGGAAAGCTATAAATACAGCTTAATTATTCTTCTATGTGTTTCTTCCTGAGTTTGTGTGTTCTTTCCTGAGTTAGCATAGAAGGATTAAGGTGGTGGGTTTTTTTTAATTGGCTTCTAGAAAACTATCATTGAGTGGAAGTTGGTTTACTATGAATGTTCACATTGGCATTGAAAATTTATTGATCTTATTTTTCATCAAGGTGATGAACTGGTGGAAAATTCTCAGTTTAAGCAACATATAGATGGTGTGCCTAAACTTAAATCAACCTGCCACCATTTAGGAGTCTTGAGAGGCAAGTTTAAGTATTTTAGTATAATAAATCTGCCATGAGTTTAACCATGGTGCCAACTTCTCCCTAATTAAATTGAGAAGTCAAAATGAAACAACCTTTGCCTTAATGTGTACAAAACTCAACAAATCAGTTGGAGAGCATGAAATCATATAACCATCAAAGATTTATGGTAATTGATAGGAAGTCTGAAGATGGAAGCACGAAGTACTTGCTTCTTCCCCTGATAATTCTTAAATTGTACAAATGTTGAGTTTTGTTGTTAAAGGTTACCAAGGCCTCAAAAGTCACATGCATGCTAATGAAAGATTTCTTCCCTCTACAGAGTAATGGCCTTAAATTCACACAAGTCTGAGAAGAAGAAAAAGAAATTGTATAAAGACTCGCTCTCTCTGGCTGCCATGATCCGTAAATTTCAAAAGGAGAAGGAAGCCATGAGGAAGAAGGAACCTAGTCCAAAATCTCCAGTGACTGTTGCAACCTCTACCCCTAGCAAAATTCCTTCCTCTTCTCTCAGTGCAGGAAATGATATCTCTGACTTGAATCTTAGGATCAGTGATCCTGTCCTCTCCATTTTTGGTAGCACAAATGAACCTGAGCTCCTGCAAGAAACTGAAAGTGCCCTGGAGATGCTGGGAGACATTGACTTTGACAAGTTGCTTGATGGCACTTCTGATGGCAGCCCAGTATCTGAGCTGTCAGGAGAAAATGGAAATGTCACTCAGGCAACCTACACCTCTCAGGTCATGACACCCAAGCAGGTGCCTGCCCTCCCAGAAGGTCTGCCTATGCTACTTGAAAAGCGCATTGGAGACCTTCGAACAGTAAGTATGAATTCAGTGCTAGTGGATTGCATTCAAGAATCTGAGAGAACGAGGAAGAACAATTAGGACCTTGGGTGTCATCCTTGAATTGTTGGCTGAAACTTGAAAAGTGAAGAATTGATCTTAATGTCAATCTTAATGGCTGTATTTATACACAGATGAAAATGGGCAGAGGTGATGCAGGTCAATTGTTCAAGCAGTGTTTGTTTCACAGTAGAAACAAGGCCTTCTAAACCTTCTGTGTACAATAACTTGTAATGTTTATTTGGGTTTTCTCCATAATGAAAACACCAGTGTTACTTTAACTTGAATTGTTAGTTGGTGAAATGGGATGGATGTTTTCTTACTTTGGAGGAGTAACCTGTAATATGACTGCAGCTTACAAATCCATGTATTGAAGTTTTGGCTTTAACTTGCCAGTTTAAAAAAAAAAAAGGGAAAAAAGCAAACTAGAAAAGCCACCAGAAACAGAAACCACCACCCAACTACAAAAAACAAACCAACTAACCACAAAATTGGACTTTTTCTTCTGGAAGGTTAGAATGGAATCCAAATTTTTCAAAAATGAGATGAAAGGTATTAAATCAACAAGTTATAAATATCCCAGTAAGTTACTGAAAGGGTTCAGAGTTATTAAGGTATTATATACTCCTTGTTTCAGTTGTGGATGTTGTTCTAAGTTGAGAATAAATTTGTTGTTTGTTCAGATTATGATATTAAAGCTTTTTCTTATTTAGAATAAAGTGTAGCTTTTCCTTACTTAAATAAAGTGCAGCTTTTCCTTACTCAGAGTAAGTTTTGAAAAAGCAATTCAAGTTACTACCTTTTTTGGACAAAAAGAAAAACTTAAACAGTTGCAGAGTTGGCTTTGCTGCAGGATTAGACTAATGATAAAACATTGTTTATCTTACCTGTCAGTATGGAAATGCCTTCCAGTTTTTTAAACATACCAAGCTAAATACAGCCAAGGAATTAATATTTACAGAAGTGAAAGAGCTTCTGTCTTCCTTCGAGTATGCAGGTTAATTTTGCTATGAATCAACAATAAGCTTCTAGCAAAACTGCAGAATTTGATTAGGCCAAACGTCAGGAAGTGTTAAGTGACCTGCCCCAAGTTAATTCACGTTGCTTCACTATATAACAATCCCCAAACAGCTGGGAGAAATCTTTGATTCAGTGACTCTTGGAAAACATAAATCATCATAGAATCCTGAAATGGTTTGGATTGGAAGGGCCCTTTAAGATCATCTAGTCCAGTTCCCCCTGCTGTGGGCAGGAACACCTTCCACTAGACCAGCTGGGAGCGCTTCTGTCTGTTTTTGACTGTGTCTTCTGAAAGCTTCCTGGCTGAGCAGAACAAGTCTGCCCTTACACTCAGGAAACAACTAGACTGTATGTTGACTTAAAGATTGCAACTTCCATACCTCCTGTAAGTTGCAATCAGACATCTTCTAAAAAGCACTAACAATAAATGGGTCTTGTCAAGTATTTACCAGGCTCTCACAGCTTTAGAGCTCTTTAGCACAAAGAAAGGTAAAAGGTTTATAAAGCTGTAGGAAAAAGCCTGTGTTCCATGGATGGAGTATAATATATTGAAATTTTAAAAATATTAACTTTAGAAAGCCACTGACTAAAGAAAGGCAATAAAACTTCCTGACTTCCTTTGGTACATTAATGTGTTCTAGTTCCCTGAGCGGGCAATTCTGAACTACCATGACAGAAGGCAATATTGTACACAAACAGGAAAGTAAAGAAGAGGGTTTCGTCTTTATTTTGAAGGTCACTGTCAAGATAAGCTCTCTGGAAAAAAAAAAACCAAAACAACTGTAGTTCAGTAATAGTGATGAAGTTTTTGAATCTGTCAATGTTGGTTTCTTTAAAAGCCAGCAATGCTGTCCAAAATGATGGTGTAATGTTGGAATTGCCTTTTAAGGTCTACCTGGGACCAAAATATCAAGGCATTTTTTTCCTTCTACTTTATAGAAGCCAGAAGATTATGCTAATGCTTGTGCTAATTAGGTGTAAAGCTACTGGATTTAAAACTTTCCAACTTGTTGTTTTTGTACCCTATCACTTGAAAGCATCTATAACCTTTCTAATTTTTTTAGCAGGACAAATACTTCAGTATTCTTAAACAGATAGTACCATTCCCTTAGCAGCTGAATTTATGCTAGAAAACAGTGAGCAGGATGCAGCCTGTGCAGGAACTTAAACTCCAGTATCAGTGTTCATGAGTGAAGCAATAAAGCATTCAGACAATGAGCTACCTTATGGCTTTGACAGAGTATCACACTGGTTTTTTGTGCAGTGTAAAGTTCAGAATTTTTAGAAAATACTTTTTCTTTCAAGCTTAAATGAGTCAGTTACAAAGAGCAAGAACAGTAAGTATTTAATAGTAATAAATTAATTTAGTCAAGCTAGCACTTGCATTTATTTGTAGTTTTTAGCTATGTTAGTGCAAGTCATTAATTTATGGTTTTTTAAAGACAGAATTAGAGATTCTTAATTATTTGAATATTCAGCCTCGTAGCATATTGGCTGCCTCTAATGTTTGCCAGTCACTATAATGATACCACACTTGCCTGTTTTCTGCATGCATATCATTTTCCAGCTCCTCTAGATATTGCTGTCTGGTCCCAATGCCAACATATGAGATGACAGTAAGCCTCTCAAAGTGGGGCTCTTTTTTCTCTTGACCTCTAAAAATCTCTCAGAACACTGGAGAGGTTCTTACTGGTTTTGTAGAATGGTACAGGGAATTGGCGTTCTCCCATAAGCTGTCATTGTTTGTGGGGAAAAAAAGGAGCTAGGTGATAAGAAAAAAGATAAAGGGATTCTGCATGGGAATTCCTCTAAGATCAGTAAAAACTTCTAATAGAAGGAAATCTATTTATAAGGCTGTCTTCCCCCCTCAACCAAACTCAGGAAGAGACCAGACAAAAATACTAAAGATACAGTCTAAAGATGGCAAGAATCCTGGACAGCAGCAGAAGAGAGGGATGAGGTATTCCTCTAGCATGCATTATCCCACTGTAGAAATTGCACTGAAGGTTTGAGATGGACCTAAGAAAGCTGGAAAGTTGTAACTGGGTGACACATAACAGGTAGAAAAAGATGGAGTAGAAATGTGCTAGTTAATGCTCTTGCCTTCTTGACTTGTCAAGCAATGCTCCTGTTTTTAAAACAGTGATAGTAGAATGTGGTGAGATAATAAAACATCTCTACCATTTTCCTCATTGTTATTGAAAGGATGAATATGTTGACATCAGTGATCCAGGCAGATCCTAAATAGAAGGAACTGTTTGCCCTAGAGCAAGGTGTTTGTATTTGAGTATAACAATAACAATCCTCACTTTTTTCTAAACAGTTCAGTATAGCTTGGTTTTCTTTATTCTTTTCCAAATAATGTTATCTGGGAAATAAGACTATCATATGGCTGTAAAAGTAAAGATAACAGAGATTTTTGGGATAAAATACTCTATGAACTTGGATACTCTTTTTTGTTCTATTTCCAGGCTGCCAAGATGTTTGATGAAGAAGGCAGGAAGAAGTTTTTCACACAAGACATGAATAATATTCTTCTGGAGTAAGTTCTTATCTGTACAACCTTCCCTTTTTGGAAAGGGGGTGAAAGGAAAAGTACAGAAGAGGAAATATTATTGAGGTTGTTCCAACAAAGCCCTTAAAAGTCAATGAAGGTAGATCAGTCTAAGCTAGTTATTAGCTAAAGAGATTTATATATGAATGCAATTCCTGTCATGACTGTCTGTCTTTATCTGGTGTAAAGTGTTTTGTAGTGCCCTGGTCCTTGACTTCATGTGTAAAATTCAACAAAACTGCCGTTACTTGCTCCTGTCCCCCACTTTTGTAACTCAAAACACCTTCAGCTTTCATGAGGGGAAAATGCCAGCCTTTTTCTCTGTAATCTTCAGCTAAGTGTTTAATGCACAAAGTTCAGTGCTCATATTCTAAGAAACAAAAGTAACCTCTAGAAGATATTCTGTAGCAGAATTGTAGCAATTTTGTTTTGTAGTGGTGGGTGTAATCAAAATTTGAATGAGTGTTCAACATTGCTGCATAAGTACATATATGAATGTTTACTTGCCATGGATTAAAACTTCTTCCTTTTATAAAAAAAACTTACTCAAAGGTGTCCCAAGTTGCTATTTTTAGTATGCATAGCTAGACTATGCTATGCTTCCAAAGCTTCCTTAGGTTTTTGTTCAGTTGTCACCTCTGCTTTGGGGTGCCTGACCGACTGACCGTGCTGTTTGTTTGTCAGCATTGAGCTGCAGTTGCAGGAGGTGAACCCTGCCGTCCGCAATGGCGTCTACTCTCACCTGGAGGCTTTTGTGCCCTGCAATAAGGACACGCTCATAAAGCGCCTCAAGAAGCTGCACCTCAATGTCCAGGTAACGGTGGGGGGATGAGCTCCAGCAGGAGACAATTGCATGACAGTGAGGAGAACTGAATGCAGGAGAGTAGAGCAGTAGTCACACAGTCTCAAAGCAAGCAAATACTTTAGGTCAGTTGCTAGATCAGTTTGGAAGCTTCTTTCCAGATACCTGATATTGTCACTACATCGGGAACAAATGTTTTAAGTATTTCAGAGTTTTTATTTGAGAATGAAGTGCTTTCATCTTGAAAGCTGGGTACAGGCTGTGAAAGAGTGTTTCTGCTCTCATCTGTGATCATTACTGTAGTCACAGGGTGTATATCAAAGTAGCAGAGTTAGAAAGGCACAGTAATAAACAGGCAAAAAAAATGTACTTTTGTATTCACCTTCATGTCAAGAAAAGGGAAAGCTAGATGGGTAATAGATGACCCAGGCTGTATTGTTTTTGCAGATTTCCCTATGTGACTAGGTCTTACAAATACTTGGTATGCTCTTTTCAGTTGCTTTTCTCTATTAGATTATTTTCCCGTTGAACAAAAAAGTTATCTGTGAACTGAAATATCCTGACCAAATTCTTTAGATAAAATCCAGGTCTAAATCTTGCAGGGGATCTGAAGTTGAATGCAGAGATCTCAGAACTTGCTAATAAGGCAGAGATTCATATGCTATTTCTAAGCAGATAAATGTAAAAGAATATTCTAGTTCTTTTTAATAAGGAGTTAAGAATGTAAAATCAGAAGATGTAGGAAGAGAATTTAAAACACATAGAGAAGTGTATAGTACGTTACCTTAATGTTTGAAGTTCTTAATATTTTGAGACAATTCTAAATACATAGTCCTTACATTTCAGGTACATAAATTACATGTAATAACAATGTAATACTCAGATAATACAAGACATATTTATTTTTTGTTCATTACCTAGGATGTTCTTATACCACAGTTTTTTGAAACCTGATTAATGGGATGTTTATTTGCAAGCATTGAGATATTGATCAGTCAATTTAGCTCACTTTTTCCCCTCACTTTTTTTCCCTGTCCCCATTTAAATTTAAAAGCATTATTTAATGAGATCAGGCTGTAATATTCTGGGATATTCATGATACATTTCCTTGTGACTGTCTTTTGTTGTTTCTAGTCTCAAGAAAATGAAAATGTGTATTTATATAATGCTGTTGCACCTAACAGGATTCAAGTGCTGTGTAGAGTGTCTATTGCAGTCCATAAATAGTGCTGGGAATGTTACCTTAGGAGTGAGCCAGAAATTTTCCTGAAACTACCTGCAATGCTCTTTATTTTACCTCAAATAGGACTGTTTTGGTGTTTCTCTTGTTGCAGGATGACCGCTTGAGAGAACCATTGCAAAAGCTGAAACTGGCTGTCAGTAACGTCATGCCTGAACAGTTATGCAAGTATCAAGAGGACTGTCAGGCCCGCAATCAAGCCAAGAATGCCAAGTAGGTTATTCTGGATGCTCTGTGTGCCTGTTTAGAGTCCAGCTGGAAGTTTGTATCCATGTTGTTTACTCCCTTAGCTCAGAAAATCATTCAGCTCCAGTTTACAGGTGCATCTGTTTTGAACTGTACAAAATACTTAATTCTGTGTAAGTGATGTTACCATCTGACACCAGAGAGAAACTCCATTAACTGAATGAGATAGGTCTTGATAGGTAAATTAATCTGAAGGGTTACTGGACGATTCCTAAAATGGTGGGATAATGGAGGAGGATGGTGTATTCAGGTTATTGATATATTTTGTCCTTGTTAATTGTAATTGTTTCAATCATAACTAATTGTAGACTTGGAGAAGCATTAATAGTTTAAGCATGCTGCCATTTCGCAGTAGAGGCACTCCTGAAGCTTATAGGGGCATCAGTGATAGCATCTGTACACTGTGTCCTTTTCACTTGTCTGAGAACCATACAGCAGTGCAGAGAGGGACATGAACTGTTTATCCTTTCAGGAAGTATAGCAGAAACCTGGAAACAGGTCCTCTGTGGTTTTTTGTTTTTTTGGGTTTTTTTTCCCTAACACCTAGAATGGCACTCCTTTTTCAATGAAACATTTTGTCTGGGCAGTATACCTATAAAGAAAATCCTTGTTCCAACTGTAGGTTGCAAGCGGAAGATGAACGAGAGAAAAATGGATCAGAGGAAGATGATGATGAGAAACCTGGAAAGAGGGTTGTGGGACCCAGAAAGAAGTTTCATTGGGATGACACAGTGAGGTAAGACAAAACTACTTTTTCCACCAAGGATTTTCACTGACTTCATAGAGAGATCTCCCACAGGATTTTATTACATGATACTGTTGAATAAAAATTGTTCCCAGAATTACACACTGGAGCAGTTTTGAAGAGTGTTGGTGCTAAATAGGCAAACTGGAATTCTGTAGTGATAAGACAGCTTTTTCTTTAACTTGAAAGGCAACATCATCCTATGTGCAACCCTTTAAAGTTTCACTGCTTGTTTTTCTGCTTTTTTCAAATACATGAGAATTTTCTGGCTCCAGGACTTTGAGCTTCTTTAAGCAAAAATGGTTATGTAAGCAGAGTTACAACTGCTTCCCACCTTTCTAGGAATAGGTTACAAAACAATGAGCACTAGAGATTTTTGCCACAGTACTACAGGCCATCAAGATTGGTGATGCTGGTTTGGCAAGCCTCCCAATCCTTGGATGCAACAATAACCAGTGTGCATGAATCTTAACCCCTTCTATTCCTTCTGAACACAAATTCTGTGTTATCTTACAAGAGCAGCACAGATTCTTGTCCAAAATGGTAAGTTATTAGACTTGTTTCCCAGAAGAGATTTTTCTGAAAACTGAGGTTACTATTATCTAAATTATCTAGACTTTTAACCAAGCAGATCCTTCTAAATTGGTCATTTCTTATGCAAGATCTAACCTAATTTTAGTGTGTGTGTGTGTATGTATATATATTACTAAAAAGGTGTACTTCTCTCAGTGAGTCTTTTAAGTATGGGAAGACAATGTGAAAGAAAGCTTCTTGAAATGTATACAACTAATATAGCTTGGACTGACCTGGAGAGAGCCATGCTTACAGAAGAGATATTTAAATTTGTTGCTTTTTTCATTCAAGAGGCTCTGAAAGGCTGATGTTACCTAACTGTGTGCACTTTTATATTTTTAAGGACAGTAAAAGACAGAATCCCTGTCAGAAAGAACCTTCTGTTGAAGTACTCAGTGTAGAATGGATTTCACTTCCTTTCAGATAAGTGAGAGATGGCTGTGAGCAAATGAGAGGAGATGTTTCAACTATGAGAAAACCAAAGAGAAAATGTAAAACAAATTACAAAGTGATGGTAGGATGAAAATAACAGCAATAGAGACTGTTGGAAATGCAGAACTGACAATGGTAGATCATAACAGTTTGTAGTAGCAAACTTGTGTAGTACAAACTTCCAAAAAATACAGTTGGAACTGGGCACTTCTTACAACTATCAGTGGACAGCAGCTTCCTTTTCTTAACCTTTTGCTGCTGAGCTTTTGAAAGGATTGTGCCTTTCAATATATTTATTTTGTTTCTTTTGGCAGATCTCTGTTGTGTAATCTTGTCAAGATAAAGCTGGGATGTTATGAGCTAGAGCCAAATAGAAGTCAGTCTGCTGAAGATTACCTCAAAACCTTTATGGAAACAGAAGTGAAACCACTTTGGCCTAAAGGCTGGATGCAGGCAAGGTAAGATACCTGCTTTGTATATCTATTCATTTTGATGCTAACTATTTTTTCGTTTTTATTTATTGGCTTACATTTGACTCAGCCGTATACTACTGATACTGGTTAGAACTTAAGAGTATGTTTGTGAAGCTGGAATATTTTAGAAGAACAAATGTTTTTCTGAAATGAATTTTCTGTCTTCTTTGTAAGCCTGAGAGTGAAAAATCCCACTGTTTTCCTTGGAGAACTATTTGCTTTTATCTCCTGAAGACTCAATTTACTGAAGCTCCTAACACAGCATGAAGCATGATGCTTCATTTGAGGGGAAGGTATGAAGTGGGAGGGTAACAGCTAGGGGAGTTCTTTGTGATATAGGAAGTTACAGTGATCTAGAAAGCAGTTTTGCCTGGATGTTGTAACAGTGCACTATCAGACTGTTCACACAGGCTTTAAAATTATAAGCTAGAATTTCAGTACCAGTGTTCCCAAAAGACTTAACATTTTCGCTCTCTGTTTGCTGTTTCAGTTGGGATGCTCTGTGATACAGCAATTAAAAATACACCAGTTTCTATACTTGCTTCTTACTGATGTAAGAACAAACAACCACACAAAGAAGGGGGAGAAATAAAATGGGAGCAATAGTAACCATTGTGAAATACAGATTTGGCAGAATTTTCAAATACTTTGGAGTGAAAGAAAAGTAAATATGGTGTGGCCTGAGTTCGTTCTTTCTGTAGCACCCACTGCTAAAAGTAATTTCCCATTAAATCTGTACCTGATTGTAAAAGCAAATGATAAAACCATACTAATCAACTTGCTCAAGGATACCTTGATTGTAGTTTAGTCAAATCTGTATCAAGCTGTAAAAATAACTGTACTGAGATTTTTGTTGGAGTAGTCAATCTAGAAATAGCTGATGAAATAGTAGTGAAAGAAACAAATGAAGTTTAACACTTCCTGGCATATAGCTGACTTATTTTTGTTCAATTATTTTGTTTTTGTATAGGAAGTATGCTGATGAGTAAGATGTTATGTTAGAAATTTTATTGAATTAGATGAGATAGAGAATCCCAATTCAGTTGAAGAATGGAAAATATGAAGATCACTGATGACAGTGATGAAATAGTCAAGATGTGAGATGATTCAAGAATACACAGAAGTGAAGCATGTTAAAACTTTGCATTTGAAAGCCATAATACTGGAAACTTATCTCCTTTCCATTTGATAAGTATGCTGAAAATCTCCATGAGCTTTTAAACAATTTATACAATTGGTTTCAACAAAAAAAAAAAAAAAAAAACCAAAAAAAACCCAAACAAATGTTTTCTGAAAACAAACCAGAACCACCAACAAAACTAAACCCCAAGAGCTAAAAAATCAACTTTCTGTTGATCAGCAAGACTTCATTTACTAACTGTGTATTTTAGTACCATAATGATTTACAAATTGTCCTGTATCTACTGGGAGGCACTTCCCTGCTTTCTGTTAAGGAAGTGAAATACTGTAATTTACAGGCAAACAGTTATGCATGGAAAGAGGAAAAGAAAGTATTTGCTGGAGTGTGGCAGTGCTGACTCCTAATCCTGCACATAATTCATATTCCAGATGCTCATTTTGTTGGGATGGTAGGGTAGGGATTATTGCGCTGAAGGCTTATAATTTGTCATTTTTATAAGTGGCCTCAAGTGAAAATTAGCTATAGAAACTTGGAAAAAAAATTAGGTATTTAATGCTAAAACTGAGCTACTGACTGTATTTCATAAGGAATTCTTACTAATCAGAGTGGGTCTGTGGTACCATAACTTACTTTGTTCAGCCCAGAAGAAAAATTTCTTGCACTTTCAAAGTTAACTGTATTTAATGTTTTTCATAGTTTCATAAAGAAGCAAGAGGTGGGGTATTGATCATAACTTGAAATTACAGAATCACAGGATTGTTAAGGTTGGAAAGGGCTTCATATATTGCACTGTCCTGCCTTTGTACCATGTCTGGTTTCTGTCCTTGTAGTAAACTTTTGTCTTTAACCTTGAAGGATGATGCTACGAATTACTGGGGCCTGTGATTAATTTTGAATTTTCATCTCCAATTTAAAAGATTAAGGAATGGGTAAAGCACTGAGGAGGTGGGGAGAGAAATATTCTGGAGAAGCTGTGTAGGTCAGGAAGTGGCACATTGGACATGTAATAAGGAATGTAGGTTTTGCTCCATGGTGTTCTTCACAGGCATTCAGTAATCTCTGATGAAGCAATGTATTACAGATTTGGGGGTTACTATGGTGAAGAAAATGTGAAAATTGAGCTGGAAGTAGAATCTGAGAAGTAAGGCACCGAACTGTATTGAGAGTATGTCGGTATTTTACCAGATGACATGAGATTTGTGGATACTTGGATTTTTCATAATTATTGCAGCTCTGCAGGTTGTATTGTAAGTGGTGAAAAGCTCTTCTTTAGACACCTGTTCATGATGTGGTCAGTGTCAGTGTGAGGGCAGTGGTGTAAGACAATCTTGTGTGTTCTGGTTTGCCTACCTGGAAACAAGGAAGGGGACCAAGTTTTCATTAATTGTCTATTTACAGCTGCATTTGGATAGCAAGCTGTAGGATAGGTACAGGTCAGCAATCATTTTCACTTTCCACTTGTCAACTCAGGAGCCTATAACATTGAATAAAAGTGAAGTGTTGAGATTTGTCATACTGGCTCTTACTATTCCTTGGCTCTGTAGTAATATATATGTGTAAGTCCAGTGTAATTGAAGTCAGAGAAATGATACACAATAGCCTAAAGTACTAAACTTTTTTCAGTACTAAAAATACTGAAGGAAGTTAGTAATAAGCTTGGCTACTGTGTTCTATCTTATCTTTAAGAAAACCCCACAAGAGATCAGTAACAACAAACCCTAACCTATGATGAGTGTGTTGGACGTGTAGTGCGAAGAATATACAATAGTCCTTTATTTGATATTTGAAATACTTCATTAGCCTTTGAGGAGAGAGAATTCAAAATGTATTTCTTCTGTGTAGCTGAAGGAAGTAATATTCTCTTATGCTGATTTTTCTTAGCCATTTACTAAGGTATTTTGCGTGTAAACTTAAATTATATTTTTTTAGCCACCTTCTGCTTATGGATGCCTAGATCTGTATCATGACAGCAATACGAACAAACTAATGACTAGCTCCTTGGGGACAGATACTCAAAGGGTGGTTCTGAAAACCAAAGGATATTTGTGTATTTGGTGGTCACGTGCCATTTGTCACTTCTTTCTTTTCTCACCACTCTTTTAGGATGCTTTTTAAAGAAAGCCGAAGTGTTCACAATCACCTCACTTCTGCTCCGTGAGTATAATAGTGACAACTTGCAAAGATCTTTAGGCTGTGCATAGCATCTTTTCTCGTCTTCATGCTGCCTGTTTTGGGCAGAGGGAAGGAAAGGGGGAGGTATTTGGGGATTTATTTGAAGATAGTGATGTTTATAGTACTTTGAATGCTTTAATTTAGGCATATAACTATAATAATCTTGTGGCATTATGTTTTAACTCACTTGGGAAGTGGCTAGGTAACTCCAAGGGATATTAATTCTTGAATTAATGCCTTTTACTCAGAACATTTCCAAGCATTACACACTGCCTACATTTTGACATTCAGCATATTCAATTGAACTCAGATTGCAATGCTGCCTGCTTTTTTCTTTTCCTCATAAATCTGTGGAATCAAGAAGGCTGTGTATCTTGGTGGGATTTTATCTTCCTGATGTTCAGACAACATGTGCCACTCAGGAGCTGTCCACATTCAGTCAGAATTCAAATAAATTATTATGACTTTGAATAACACCTCTGTTACCACCTTTGTGATAAATATGATTAACATAGGATATTTTTCTACATAATAGCAGAACTGAGTCATGGTCCACCTACAGTCTTTATTTTAACCAGGCATATTTCTAGCTGCTTACGAAAGGGTCAAAAGTTGCCTCTAAGGTGTAAATCTGTTGATTCTGTGAAGAAAGAGAAATGAGAAACAAAGGTGTGAAGTGCTGAACCTCTAAGTTGAAGCTGATAACTAATAATCCTTAATGCTGTCTTACTTGCATAACCGCAGTTCATGTACATTGCAAAAGAAAATCTGAAAGTTTGCTAAAAGATTTCTTGCAATAAATGAGGCAGATACAACTGTTTTAACAGTTGATAAGCAACAAACCACTTTTGTGGAAGGGAGAAGCAACTGGTTTTATCTGGTTTGAAATAAATTAGAATAGGAAGCATCCTCCTTAGGGACAAAAATGTCACTGTAAAAAATGAAATTATATTACTAGTCTAGATGATTCCAGTGTAGACAAAACTCTGCTAAGTAGACAAACTCATAATATTAAGAGGCTGAAATGAATTGATATTTTGAAGTTCCTCTAAATCAGAAAAATACAAAAAGGTCTCCTGACATATGTCAGGTTATAGCACTAATTCAGTTGATTTTGCAAGTAATTTACATAGAGATACGAGACCAAAAAATTAATTGAAAGTGTGCTATTTTTCTTTCCTCCTATATTTGAAACCATTTTATATTTCAAGGATGTTTTATTATTAAAGCTGGACTCCTGTAGTCCTCATTCTAGTTTATTGGGATATAAGCAGGGTAACGCTTAAAATGAAAACTACTTGCCTTTTTTTGTTTTCTGATGCTCCTTTATCCCTTTTGTTTTAGGGCAAAGAAGAAGGTGATTCTGGCCCCTAAACCCAAAGTAAAGGTAAATGCCTGTTTAGTTATCTGCATATCCATTTAATGATACAACCAACCTGCTTTTGCCTCTGGTCCAGAAAAATTCTTGCAGAAGGTTTCTGTCAGACAATGCTGTGACAGCTTATTGACTTGGTGGTGCATTACTTTATGTACAAAATACTTCTGTATAACTTTGTCACTTTAAGCTGTATTAGTTTTTTGAAAATTGACTGCGAAGAGATAGTGGTTCTAGTAAAGTTTTGCATCTTTTAACGTGTGCTCTGTGTGTTTTCAGTTTGTATTGAATTTGGCAACCCTGAAAAACAATGTGGTTGGAAGAATACCATAGCGTAGAGGTTCTCATTTGACATGACCCGGTGCTGTCTTAATTCAGTAGCAATTTTGTTTAGCCATCAGATTAGCTACCCTGTTCCTCACAGTATTGATTGTTCTTCACTGTGTGGAACACTTTTAGTTATGTGGGGCAACAGCACTAGGTTTTTAAATGCAAATACTGAATTAGCACACAGGGGTCCAGCACCTAGATATCACAGGTATCTTAATATGAAAATTTCAATAGTAGATCTTTGGTTTGTCTGAATTTACAGAATAATAGTATTACACTAAAGATGACCTTAAATCTATTCTAGAAAGGTGGTTAAACTTGACTTTTTCTATCCCTTCATTTCAGGACTCCAGTCCAAAAAAAGAACAGAAAACCTGTATGTCTTCAGTCAATTCAGGTTGTGCTACTGTACTGAGTTCCAGTGCACCTGTCTGCACGCCAGCCAGCTCTAGCTGCACACCAGCTCCAGAGACGATCTGCTTGGATGACTCACTGGATGAAGACCTCTCTTTCCACCCACCCTCACTGGACTCTATTTCTGATGCTCTGGCAGTTATTAATAATGGTGCCAAGGGGTCATCTCTGGGGTCCGCTGTAGACACACCAACATCCAGACCTCGCCCTGGGCTGAGGGAAGAGAAACTAGCAAGTATTATGAGTAAGTTGCCTCTGGCAACTTCAAAGAAAGTAGAGCCCACTCAAACATCCCATTCATCAAGTCTTATTGCTGGTCACACAGGGCCAGTACCAAAGAAACCCCAGGACTTAGTTCACACTGGTATCTCTTCAGGCCTTATTGCTGGATCTTCAATTCAAAATCCCAAGGTTTCCTTAGAGCCTTTGCCAGCCAAACTACTTCAGCAAGGACTACAGAGGTCAAGTCAGATCCAAGCTGCTTCCTCTTCTTCTCAGACTCACATTTCTTCCTCTAAGACTCAAGCAGCTATTTCCACCTCCTCTCAAAGAACCAAGGATGCTAATATCTTGGTATCATCTGCTGAGGCTCAAGGTGGTACTTCCTCAACATCACAAGTGACAAAGGTGCACCAGCATTCAGCTGTACAGCAGAAATACGTATCTCCTTTACAAGCAACTATTAGTAAATCACAAACCAATCCTGTGGTGAAATTGAGCAGTAATCCCAAACTGTCTTGCTCGTCACCAGTCATCAAGGCTCAAGAGAAGTCTGTAGTGTATCGCCTGCCTTTGTCCAATCCCTCATCTGGAAGTGGCTCTCAAGTGTCTCACCCACTGGTTTCTCGGACAACATCCAGCACCTCTACCTCTAGTAACTATTTAGCCAAGGCTATGGTGTCACAAGTTTCTTCCCAGGGTTTCAAGCCTCCCTTCTCCATGGCTGCCTCTCCCAAACCTGCTGCCTCTCCCAAGCCCACTTCATCTAAGCCCTCTGTGACACCCAAGCCCAATGCATCACCTAAATTTTCATCCAAGTCCACCTCATCCCCCAGGCCTGCAACAACACCCAGTTCTTCCAGTTCAAGTGCACTAGTTTCCCAGAGTAGTCACTCCAGCAACAACCCCCTTCATAAACAGACCAGTGGTGTAAATATCAGCAGGCAGTCTCCCACAGTGAATTTGCTGTCCTCTAATCGCACCTCAGGCCTTCAGCCTGCAAAGAACCCTCAGGCTTCTTCAAAATTGCCCAACTCTTCTCCTTCTGGAACTGTTGGTAAAAATAATTTGGGTGGAGTTGGAATGAATGTACCTGCCAGCAGAGGCAGTAACCTTAACTCAAGTGGAGCTAGTAGGACTAGTCTGTCTGGGGGAGCAGGAAGTGGAACACAGGGTGCTACTAAACAATTGTCAACTCCACACAGACCATCTTCTGCCTCAGGGTCTCCAGTTGTAGCAGCCAGCGTGCAGGTACGCATCTAACGAGTTTACATTTGAGCCTTACGTTCATATTTCTCACATTTACTTTGTAAACGGTCTTAAAATATCTTGGTTTGGAAATGTGTCATAAATTTAATTTTTATGCCTTCCTCAGCATAAATGCTGATATTGATGAAAGTATTTCACACTAAAGAATAGGTATTTCCAGCTGATGTGAAATGCAAGGATCAGTGTGGAACATATCCTCACTGTAAACTGTTGGTTGGTTGGTCTATACTGTGGAGCCAAATTCGCTTTTTTTCTTTTAAGAGCACTAGAAAAGGTAAGCTTTGTGTTCAAGAGATGTGGTATTTTCTTGCACTATTGGATTTATGTATTCTTGTGTATTTACATATTTGTAATGACAGTGGTCCTGTAAAAGGTGTCTTGGTACCTTGGTTGTCAGGCTTCATGATTAACCTCAAAACTAGAGTTTAGTTGCTTGTGGTTGAGTGTAATTCAAGACTTGTATTTATAATTAACACTTGCAAGGGCTTTCTTTTGTATTTGTGACTGTATTTTATACTGTAGGACCTAGACAAACTGAATGGGACACCTCATTAATATGAGGTGTAATTAATACCGTGGAAATTGAAAAGCTTATACCATGACTAGAGATAAAACAAGTCAAGCAAAACAAGTATTTTGAAAATACTGTTGTTCTAAAACATGCAAACTTATTATTTACCCAGAAGACAACCTGCTTTCCCAAATTGTGTTGTTCTTACTGGGAATGTTTAATTACTGAGATTATTTGATGTTTTCCTCTTTATTGCTGTCCTTGCCAGAGTCATCACTACTTAAGAAAAGTAGTGTTGCTGTAAATTATATTCTTGGTGTACAGCAAATGAAAAGCTTTGTATTATTCTGAACAGTGCACATTGCTGTTGAATGGGAGTGATGTATACTTGACTTCTAGCAATGTTTTATAATCTTTTAGCTTGCCATCAAATTTTTCTTAATGCAGCTGAATAACAGGAGGAAGATGATTTTTACAAGACACTTCTATGGTCTTTCATCCTACTGTACCAAAACAGCAGTAAAAGTCTGGCAGGCTCTGACACAGCATTCACTTACCTTGGGCTCTTTGAATGGAAAAAAATCCACAACCTGTATGCTGTGTAAGGGGCACTGAGGTACCACACAGGGTCTGGAGAAGAGCTGAACCAAGTACAGTGCAGTTTGAGTACTCTGGAAGGTGCCTGAAGGAGACAAAAAAGGCTACAATGAATGGACTGGGAAGAGAGTTGTTTCTTCCTGGTGCAGTCAGCAGAATCCAGTGGATACAATTGCTGTGATGTAGAAGAAAATATGAAATGAGTGTGTTAGTGGTTAAAGATGATGGACAAGGGAAGTAAGCAGTGTTGTGTTGTATGATGGTATGAATTCTGTCAAACCCTCCTATATTTAAAGGCAAGTAATTTTTTTTAGACATACTGATCACCTAAGTAATGAAATGCATTTTGGTCACAGTCCTATTAAAGAGCACTGAAGAGAGGGTGTGTGGTGAATAATCAAGTAACATGAGTCCATACTATATTACACCAAAAGAAGGTGTGTTGGTATCTATAGAAAGGGGTAAGTGAGCTAAAGGTACAGAGCAGCACGTGGTATCACTAAAATAATTATTGAGACCTTCCATGTGGGTGTTTTTTGACACTTCAGAAATTACTTTAATAACCTAGAAATGGTTCAGAAGAATGAGGCAAAGAAGATAAACCATGGAATAAGGTGGCTGATGCTGTGCACTGTGAAGCTTAGTGGAGTACATTCAAGAAAATATTAGAATTAAATTATCTCCCAGATCAAGTACACTGAATGGGGAAGAGATTGGTGATCACAGAGAGCTTTATTTACCTATGAAGATTTAATGGTTGGCTGCTGAACCTACATCAGTTCCAGACTAGTTCTTAGATACAGTGTACTAAGGAGTTAGTTACTCATCTTAAAACTTCACATAAGACTGAAAATTAATCTCCTTTCCTCTAAGACCTTAGGGATTTAATTCCTATTTGAGATACTATTAGAAGAGGAGATTGGTACCTGAGTTGCTTATTAGAATATTCAGGTCTGCTTGCATTGAAGATCAAATTAGATGACTTTACACAACAATAAATGTGTTCTTAACTAGGAAGTTTCCAAGAAGTGTTTCCCTCCTTTCCAGTTCTGATTGACACAATTATTTACTGGAATATAAGTTTACACCTGCTGAGGCTTCACAGAAGGTTACATCTTAAGGACACAAAGCCGGAGAGTACATGTGTGATTTCCTTGAAAAGCTCTACCTGCCATTAGTATTCTTGAGCAGAATCTGGCTTAGACTTTTAAGAATCTTAATGACTCAGATCTACTTGACCAGGGTGAACCCTTTTATGAACTACTGTACATGAGTTGAGTAGAAATATCTGAACTGCAGCTCTTTTAGGGCATGTTCTTTTCCTCACTGTACTCCTCTATCCTCCTTTTTGAGAGAGTGAGCAAGATCTTGGCAGAGTGCTTTACAAAGTTCCCTTCTGTTTACAGACATTGTATGAACCCACAGGTGCAAAACGTTACTGTATGGCTTTTATTTTGTTGCACTTTACTAGATTATATAGACAATGAACAGTTGTCATTTTTTGTACATAAGCTTATTGTGAAATGAGTACTTCTAAAGGCAAAAGAGAATAATATATGTTGATGGTTTTAATTAATTTTTTTCTACTTGTGGGATAATGTATGTTGTAGACGTTGGCACCTTTAAGATGACCAATATAAGCACTTGCTAGAAACATCACATGTGTAGGTAAATGCACTTTAGAGGGTCACTGTTTTAAAATTTTGTGTATTCTCATAAGCAGCAACTATCCTTTCTTTAGCTGCTTTCATTGGAACATCTTATGACCAAAACTGGTAATAAAAACTTCATCCCTGCTAGGAGATTTCATCGCTTTGCTCTTTCTGTAAGTTGTTATTAGAGAACTCAGTGAAATTTTGTTTTCATTTTAAGGTCACGTGTTCATTAAAATGATTCTAAGTTTTGGGTTTAGTTGAGGCTTACTTGTAAAAATGCACAAATTTGAAGTCCTGTTCAGTCTGAGTCTTTTAATTCAAATAAGTACAATATCTGAGTTGGAGTCTGATTCCAAGTGCTTTCTATACTAACTGTTTTGTAGTAGATCATTAGAGAACTGATCATTGAAGTGCAAATAAAATTACTATATATGTAGTGAAGAGAAGATTGTTAAACAAGAATGAGCTGGTCTAATGTTAGGAGGAATTAATGCAATTTGGGGGCTGTTGTAGCTAAAATATTCTGGCTAATCTCGCATTTCTATTTTTAAACTACAGTGAATTTAACTTCATTTTGACATATTTAGAGTGGAGAGATTATTTTCCTTTGTCTTTTCCTCTGACAAGTGCATACACACCTGTGTATGCATTTGGTAACCTGACTTCTTGAAGTTTGGGAATTCTTATGTATGAATCTTAATTTTCAGAATTCATTGTTTCTCTGCAATCTCTTTAGAAATAAAGTTAAATGTTCTGTTAAGACCCAGATTTGGAAAGGGGAGAGTAATACTGTACTTCTGAAGAACTTCAGATCTTTATTGGATAATTTCATATTAAGCTAATAGAAGATGTTGCATTAGATTGTGACTGAAGACCCAGTGCATAATTAAAAAGGAGATTGAGGAAATTACCTGTAAAGCTGATGTGAAGAACATGATAGATGAACCATACCCTCATGTCTGAATCTGAGATATAATTGTGCTTGCTTAGCAAATGAACACTGGGAAGACCTCCTAGGTGGATAAGTGGATATTTATTAATAGTTTAATGCACTTCTCAACAGAGCAACACTTAACAGGGAATAGTTGATTTTTATATCCTTAAAGAACACAACTCAAAGCTTTAAAAATCTTGAAGTATTGCTTTTTTTTTTGTATAGTCAACAGCAGGAGCATCGTTACTGGCTAACGCCTCACCTCTGACTCTCATGGCATCACCCCTGTCTGTAACCAGTCAGAACGTGACGTCTGCACCATTAACTCCTTTTGGGATGCTGGGTGGCCTTGTTCCTGTGACTGTGCCCTTCCAGTTTCCCTTGGAGCTGCTTGGCTTTGGGACAGACACAGCTGGAGCGACAACCACCTCGGGATCTACCTCAGCGGCTTTCCACCACAGCCTAACTCAGAGTGAGTGCAATTACCACCCTCCCTGTGCTTTAAGGAAAGATGCATCCTTAAAATGGAAATTAAGTAGGGAAGCAGTAAAGTTCTGAGACACTTACATTTGGATCTTGAAAATCCCTACAGGAGAGTAAATGTGATTCCTTCACTGGTAAAACTTTATGTAATTACCTAAATGTTATAAATCACCTTTGATAAGCTTAACTTCTTTGTTATAGTCACAAGATATGTTTAGTTTTGAATCTGCTTTTTTGGGTTAACTCTTAATACCTTATCTTTAGAAAGGAGTATAACTTAAAAGTTTCCAAATGTCACAATTCAAATAAAAGACTTAATATGGTGATTTGTCAAAAATATCCTTAGCTCAGTAATCTCAGGTATCAAACAGCTCTTACAAAGAACTATCAACCAAGATGGCATTTACTTTTCCAGATTGCTTAAAACGAATCTATTTATGGTTTTAACCCATATAAATTGTTGGCCTTTCTGCCAAAGGAAATTATATGAAGAGTTGCATCCCAGTAGCAAGGCATGGTCCTTGCTCTGACTTTTGATTAACTGTATCTGAATAGGTCTGTCTCTCTTGACTTAGTCCAGCCATCAGAATGCTATCAGGTATTTACTTTTTGTTGTGGAGATCAGCCTGCTACTATAGCTACATTATAAAAACCAAAGCTTGTTATTTCACCAAGACTGCCTCTCTCCTCAAGATTTATTTTTTATCTTTGCTCTCCTTTATTTTTCCTCAGACTTACTGAAGGGTTTACAGCCAGGTGCTCAGCATGCAGCAACGCTGTCTCACTCACCTCTGCCTGCTCACTTGCAGCAAGCTTTCACAGGTAAAGTCATGGTATATTTCTTCTTACCTATTTTAACTCAAAAGTCTGATTTCTGCCCTAAACCAAAATAAAATGTACACCAGTAATTAGTTTAGAGAAGACACAACACAGGGAGAAACTCTGGTAACAGCAGGCAGTACTTACTCTGTTGTAGCAGTATTTTTGGAACCTGACAGATTTTTTTTTTCCCCTACTTCTCTTCAATGTGAGGAACAAAAACAAAAAAAAAAAATTAACTCCAATACTTTACTGTAGCAATTCTAGAAACTGAAGCGTACAAATGCAACTAGTAGGGGAAAAAAGGAATACTACTTACTGGATGCTAACATGATTGTTTACAGGCTGCCTAAAATATTTTTCCACTAAAAATTTCTGTTTCCCCTTTGGAGGAGAAACTGACCTTCCAGCTAAAAGGTTTTTCATGTTTCTTGTAAGAGTATATTCACATGTGTGAATGGTGTGATGGTTTCTTATGAAGGATCTGCTTTCCTTAGGAATTTTATGCTTGATAAAAGTTGCATATTTCGATTGAGAAGAGAAACTTGAAATAGAACTTCTTTTCTGTTTGTAAGGCTTAGAGTTGAAACACTATCAGAAAGCTTTAGAAGGTGCACTTTTTAGAGTGTACACCGTTCTTTGTCATCTGTAGAGTGTTGCCCATTTTTCACTGTAAAATAGCTAGTTTTCTCTGTTAGACAGTCTCAAGGACGATTTCTGTAAACATAGCTATGTTGTTGTAAAAATTATCTTTTTACATTCCTTTCCCATGGACACAGATCCCTTTGACGGACACTTCTTGTAACCAATATAGTTAGAGACGGAAGTGTTAACTTTCTCCAATGATCTGTGATTTCTAAAAGTGTATATAAGAATTAAACGAAAGGGGTTTCCCCCCTTTCCGCCCTTGCTCTGAACAAGAACTTTCGGACTCCAGCTCTCATTAATTCTGCGTCTCGACTGATTACCGGGATAAGCCGTAATAACAGGCATCGCGGTAATAGTAGAGTGTTTTGTAGGGGCCAGGAGAAGGAATGGGAAGGGTGGTAGTGCCTTGGTGGGCATTCTTTACGCTGTTTTGAGAGTTCTCAGTACCAAAAAATTGGGCAGTGTTTTTGTAATGAAGATGATATCTCAGGTTTCAACAACTCTTTTTCTAATAAATGAACTACAGAGAAGAGGCAAAATCTTCCACTTGATACAGACAATGTACTTTTTGGTGATGCTAAAGCTGAACCTGCCAAGTTTGTCACTCTTACTGTAAGTTACAAAAACAAAAGTTCACTCATGCTTTTCTTCTTCCTTTTATGTTCCTGTCTCTCAACTACAGATGGAGGCCAAAGTAAAGGGGACACTAAGTTACAGCGGAAAAACCAGTGACTTCTGGACAAGCAAGGGAGCTGAAGCAGTTCTGGTTGGCTGACAGAATCTGCCCAGTTGGGAAAGTGCTTATTGTCACAGGGCTGCTGTTTCTGTCAATGTTTACATATTCTGATCCTAAGCACTGTGGTGAGAGGAAGAAGAAAAATAAAACAATACTTGATCAAAGAGAGAAGGAAAAGGAGGACTGGTCCTCCTGGTCATGCAGACTGGTCATAGTTAGATATTGCCTAAAGAAACAACCTTTTTTATCTGCTCTGATTGGCTCTTAAAAGAAATTGATCGTCAAACCCACAGCAGCACCAACATTTTGTTTCTGGGTGAAGTCCAATGAAAAGTGGAAATGGTGAGAGGAGCTAGAATAGGTTTCTCCATTCATTGTGTAGAGGTGGAATCATCCACTTCATTAGTGCCCAAAGTGCCCAGTGTAAGATGACGTGCAGGTCCTGAGTGTACTATACGGTTATGGACCAAAGGTTATGTAGAATAGAGATGGTGCTGGGATACTTTGCATTATAATTAAACCTTTACACAAAAGCAGTTTCTGATAATGGGCATTTTTCCAGCTTTACAAGGCTGTTTGGCTTTAGGGAGTCTATAGATATATGCAGTCTCATTAGAGAATTGTCTTCAAAAACAGATCTCCTGGTATATCAAGATGTGAGAGACAGACTATTTGTTTGATTTATTTTTAGGGTTTTTTAGTACAAAAGTTCTTATTTAAGGGAGGAAGGGGATGGAAAACTTTTCATTTACATGAAAAAGAAACATTTTATTGGTCAGACTAGCATTTCTTTCCCATTTTTTTTAAAAGCACGCTAATGTTTCAGTACTTCCATTTGTTAAACTTTCTTTTACCTATGCCTTGTGCTTATTTGCTACTGAAAAGATATTCTATTCATATCTTTCATAAACTACAACCAGTTCTTTTCTCATTCTCAGTCTTCATCTTTTATCTAACTCCTCCCAGAAGCCATGCATTATATTGATTTTCTAGTTAAGAAAGCTCCTTGTGACCTATTCCAGAGTCAGGTTAATACTGCTTCAGGCATTAGCCAAAGAGGAGTCGTTCAAAAGCGACCAGAGGTGCCTTCTCTTCTGGGGGCTGAATAGGTTGTGTCCAGCATTTCCAGCCCCTGCTGGCCTGGGGAGTTTGACCTGAACTCTTTCTTACATGGTAGCACAAGACTGCAGAGCTGGCTTTGTTGGTTTTTTTTTTTTTTCTCTGATAGCAATACACCAACCGGTTCACATGTAAGATTAGGAAGCATCCAGCACGTGTTGCACTTTTGACACTAGGACAGAACTTTGCTGTTGAGTCCCTTGTGCTGTCAGATAAAAGGTGAGAACAGCAGAAACTAAAATAAGTCATAGGGGAAAGGAGCAGATAAAAGAGTATGATGCCCTTCTCCATCAACCCTGAAACATTCCTTTGACCAGAGATGCTGAAATTCTTAGTAATTAGTTGTTCTGGTAGTTTGACATGAGACTGAACCAGACACTACTGGTTATCTCACACCTTTTAGAGAGACTTTGACCCCTGAATAATGAATCTTCAATGTTTTTTGCTAGATTACTTAGAACTTGCAGGTTTCTTTTACATGTGATTTATTTTTCTTAGATCAGACAACAATTTCTTTTCTATTTAGAGCTCATTTTAATTTTATATAAATATATATACATAAATTTAAAATAATATATATTGTGTATTTAGTATAAAAATGTTGGGTTGAGCTCAGCAATAAATGTTTTTGCACAACACTTTGTGAAAGACAGATTGACTTAAGATGCATTAGTTCATTAATTTCACTCCACAGCATCTGCCAATTAAATGCTTTTTAGCTGGTGCTAATGTTTTGTATGTGGTGTGTTGACCAGATAAGCTTGCATCTGCATCGAGGTTATTTAGAGTTGAAACACATACAGCTGTGTAGACCCCGGCATTCTTAATATACTGCACAAATTCTGTCAAAGTACCATAAACTATCTAGAGTGCAAGCTTCATCTGATTTTTTTTTTTCTTCAGGAAGGGTTGAAGGTAGCCAACTTTATGTTTTTTGAGGCCCAACAGTTCTTGCAGGATGTTAATTCTCTGAACTGTGTCAAACCTGAGAATTTTAACAATGCATGTAGCTAAGGGAGTTGTGGCAGTGAGCCATGGGGCAGCAATATAGTTAAAGGACCCTGTCCTAAGAGAGTTCTACCTCTTCTATGTTTTCTTCATCAAGGCATCTCATTCAAATTGTCATCTTTTGTCTTCATACTTCTGGAAATTTTAGACTGGGAGACTTGGAGCCCTTTATAACTACAGCACAAATTCCCTTTCAACATTCCATTCTTCCTGGAAGTATACATCATCTTCAGTTGAAGATGAAATCTCTCTAAATCTTGAGAGTAGGAGTAGTCCTGCCTCCGTGACCTGTTGAGCTTCTCAGTCCTGGGAAACAAGTGAACTAATACTTATGGTGGACATAGATCGTAGGATGATGAAAATAAAGATGACTGTACATTCTTTGTGACGTCAGTTCAAACAACCCCCCCAGCAGGTAACTGTTTTCAGTAATTATGCTCCTGAGCATCTTTTGAGTGAACAACATTGGGAATGTAGACTCTTTAATTGCCATTTCTTATTCTCCCTTGTTAAACCAATAGGGCCAAATCAAAGGAAGTAATAGGGTGGTTCCCAGAGACTTTTTCAGCTGGCATAGACAGGATGGGAAAGGGAAAGATTACTGCAACGTCCAAATGCAAAATCATGTTAACGTTTTACTATTTTCTGCACAGCAGCTCTTCTGAAGACATCTTCCTCCAAGTTTTTACTGCTTTTTAAGGGCCTTTGTTAATAAATAAACTGTAGTTGTACATACTAAATAAACCCTCGGTATTCACAAGCAATAAGAAAGCCAAGTAGAGCTGTCTTTTCCAGGCAGCAGGGCTGAACTTGGTTTGGGGACTGTATATGAGCTAAAATGTCAAGCTCTCTGAAAGCCCCAAACAAATGCAAGCAATAACTTCAAACATAGGTTTTAGATGTTAAAACTGTCTGGGTAGTATTCTCTGCTACATGATCCAAAGTCCCAAAAATCATGGTAGCTATTTTAAATCCTTAGACACACTTTCAAAGAAAGCAAGCAGGCTAGATGAAAAACAGGCTGCAAAGTTTCCTCATACCTTGGACTATAACTTCAGTGTTCTCCCACTCCAAGATACCAATGGCCTAAGTCACTTTGTCCAGCCTTCTCTGTTGATTTGAGAAACATGTCTAAATACTGATCAACTGAGTCACAAGTGTGGATGCTGTGGGTTTCACATCTGTTTTCTGCTAATCAGAAGTAACTTTTAATTACTTGGGTTCTGCTTCATGTTTGAATCTGATCTAAGTTGTCTGATGCACAGCTTTAGGGGTGGGACAGGTGCTAAGAGCCTGTTCCTTCCTGCAGTCCCATCACCTGACCCTTCCTCCACACTCCTTCTCCACTTGGTGCAAGACCCTTGAGGACATGAAAACAGAGAAATCTGCAACTCTCCCAAGCTGCCATCAGTTGTGCGAACCAGTAACCCTCTGGGAGTCATCTTGGACTCCAACTAACTTTATCACATTTGCTGCTACATTTGTAAAATGAACTTTTGGCTGTATTTATTAGCAAATTTTAATCTAGTTTACATTTTTTTGTTTTCTTTTGATTAGTTTTTGCCCACAGTTGGATTAGAAGCATTGGGGTGTTTGGGTTGATGGTTTTTTTGTTCTGATTTTTTTTTGTTTGTTTGTTTTTGAGTGAATTGATGAAAGCACAGTGGTCCCTCTTCTCCTTTTGTTCTGGATTCTTTTGAAGATGGCATTGCAGGGAAAACCTACAGCTAAGCCAAACTGTGGAAGGCTTTCTCCCACACCTAACTTTCATCTTTTGCTGAATCGGGGGGGGGAAATCATTAAAGGGACACTTGCTTTTTGTTTGGGCTTGTTTGTTGGGGTTTTTTTGTTTGTTTGTTTTTGTTTTGTTTTTCACAAAATGAACCAGAAGGTAAAAGTATTAGGTAAGCAAGTGATTAATTAACACTTTATGCAATTTTAATTTTATAGAAATTAAAGAAAAGGTTGGTAGACTTTGATTGGTCCAAGCTCTGGTGTAATGGCTGTTACCCTTCATGACTTACTTGATTCAGGCCTTTGTCCTTTGTTTAAGTGCCTTTTTTTTTTTTTTTAATTTCCCTACCCTCTTTAAGCTTTTCTCAGAGATCCTGAAGTGCTGGAAGGCATTTTGGAGGAAAATCTTACGCTTGCCAAGATGGCTTTATGCTGTTATACTATTTTTTTCCCCTGTTGTAAAGAAAAAACCCACAAAACCGAGTGTGTATCGTGTGTAACTTCATAACTGCTGTACTATGGCATTGGTTCTGTGTGCTTGTGCATTCTCTCTCACATGCACACACGTGCACACACACATACAAGCAATATTCCTGAAACCTGTTCATCCTTCTCCATTCTCCTGAATCCTTTAAATGCTATTTAAAGGTTGAACGTTTGTGCAACGATGGCAGTACAATAAAAGAGTGTGTGCATGAGTGTGCGTAAATGTGCATGAGAGAAAGAAGTGGCTCATGGGAATGAAACTTCTTGCATTTTTCTCTGACGGTTTTAACTTTGTTTCTTAATTAGGTCATGAGTAAAACATTATGGGCCCTGTTTGGCAACCTTATTAACTACTGGACTGCTTCATACAATCAGTGAGTCTGAGGCAAAGATGTGTGGCTGACAGCCCCAAGGACATGGGGGGTAAAGGAAATTAAAATAGCAGCTTGCAACATGTTTGAATTAACTGCAAGGAGTCTTGTGTGCAGCTGGGCACATCTGCTTTATACCAGTTATTGCAAGGGTTCTCATGTTTACCAAAGTTGTCACTTTGTACCATCCATCCTATGTAAGAAAGAATTTGGTAAAACCTGCAAGAGTGCAGCTGCTAATTGAATTTGAAGCTGACTGTGCTTCACATGCTGCCTAAGTCCCTTACCATTACATACTTTTCTAGTTGAACTTTTTCACAGTTTGTTGAGATTTCATTAATGGTTTGTTCTCCTACTATAATGAACAGTAAGTTCATGTGTTCTTAGCTGCAGATAAACCCTCATCAGTATCTGTGCTTGTTTTCCTTGTTCTCAGAGAAAATTAGCTATCTGCAATAGATGATCTAGTGATTTTAACAGCTCGGGGCCGAGGATCTATCTAATTTATGATTATTATAAACATGAATACCTGAAATGAGCAATTTACTTGTTGACCAAGTGCTCAACTTAAGATAACATGCATACGCATCACTCAACTGTTCCAGTGCTGTGATGGGCTTCCCCCAAGGAAGATCTAATTTTGAGTTGCAATATGAAAAGGAAGCGTTTATTTTACAGAATGAAGAGTCCCTCATAGGTGGAGAACCAATCTGGAAAACAAAGTATGGTAGCAAATATGTTCCTGTGGCAGAGAATAGCCTGACTCAGTTCTTGGCTTGTCTTCACAAGGTTACGTAAATTAGACCATAAGTGGATTTCTCTGACCAATCTAATGGTGCCAGTCAAAGATAGGACTATTGCTGGTAGCTCAGCCAGCTGGAGTGGTAATTGAGGGTGCTTCTTAATCTGTCTTGGGTGCATCAGTGAAGTTACTTCAGTGACGTTTCCCACCTCCACCAATGTTGTTAATTCATATTGAACACACATCCTGATCCATCCTAGGCTGATCTGTGGGATGAGGAATCTACAGCTGGTGATGATGGCTGACTGGGCCCAGTCCTTAACAAACGCAGCTGTTGTAAAAATCTGTGTCTGTCTGCTGCTTAAGAAATCACTGCCAAAAGAAGCAGCCAGAAGAATGCTTACTGAGCCACTGCAAAGATAACTGTTGTGTAGGGGAGCACTTTGTTTGTGGAAACTTCTGGTGAGGCTTCATCGTCCCTTTTCTATGACCCGGTGATCCCTTGCTGCTGTAATAGCCTTTTGGGGCTATAGAAAGCCCTGATGCTGCTATGAGTTATGCTGAGAGATCAACATGGCCTGGAACTGGCCCAAAACTGGGGAAATAGAAAGATTCCCTGTAACTGTTTTTGCACACTCATAAATAAAACTGTGCTAATCTTGTCAGTAGTCAAGGCTCTAGCTCTGTATTTTGTAGCCGTTTTCGACAGCTATAGTTCTACAGAGCAACTCTGGAAAAAAAACCAAACAACCACCACCATGTTTTGTATCTAGAAGTTTATTTCTATGTCTTTCCTTGCTGTCATCCCCTCCTTAAATAATAACCATTAGTTACTAAGTTTTTCTTTATGGTGAAGTAATCCCAAGCAAGCAGTGTACACTATGTTTAACTCCTATCATGCACAATACCAGAAGGGGTTTTTGTTTTTTCTTCCTAGCCATATGTGTGCAGGTGTGTTTTATCATCAGAGAGTTGTATTTGCTACTGTCTAGTACCACGAGAAAAAGTGGGAGAGAATCAACCAAAACCAGTCAGGAGATGCTACCATCGTAGGCCAAACTGAGTAGTTGCCAAGGCAGCCAGAGCTTCTTTGAGACTTAGCAGATTTCACCAGAGGAGTGGGGGGAGAAACTTTCTTGTGTTCTCAGCTTTTTCCAGATAAGGCCTTAGTTTGATTAGTAGTCACTAATATCAACTATGCAGATAAGTATTTACGTGTTTCAGTGTTTCATGCATTCCTTTCCCCAGCTACCCCTCTTAACACATATTGAAGTTTTACCCAAAGAAAATGGAATATTTTTGAATGTCTGTACTGCAGAACTTTTTTGCTAAGGTAAAGAAAAAATTTGTATTTTAAAAAAGAAACCCTTTCACTGGTGCAACGCATAGTGTCAAGTGTCATGAAGCTGCTTTGAGAGGGAAGCTGAAATTGCTTCTTGTGACAGGCTTTAGTCTGAGAGTTTTTTAGAATATTCAGCTCTCACAATTGGTTTAAGAAGCTGCAGCAATGCTTTTAATGTACAGATTGGTTCATTTGGGGAGGAACTAATGAGACATCCCAGGTTTCTTTCCAGCATCAGAAGTGAATTAAATCAATTTCTCACTGAAATGAAGTTGCTTCTAAACAAGGGGAGTTACCAGCTAAAATAAAAGCTAAATCACAATCCCCAGGTATTTCTCACTGGTCTTTTAGTCTTGTTGTATGTAACTACAAATAACAGTTTAGCTCGGAGATGAGAACTGTAGTATGTGTTTTATTGCCGGTGATTCCATCATGTAGCAATTAGTACCATGTTCTTGCATAGTTACCAAGATCTGTACTGGAAATAGATGGAGAAATTTTATTTTTGGACTACTGTTAAAAAAAAAAACCAACAAAATTAACTACTCCTTTTTCCCCCCCCCCCCAAAGTCTACTGAACAGTGCTATATTTTAGCAGTTAAACTAGTATCCTTGTTATGTGATTTGTCTCTTGTAGTCTTTTAATGAGGGTTAGAAGCATTTAATGAGTAATCCTTAAAAAGTTGCCATTCTCTAGCTTAAGGTCAGGCGCTTATAATAAAAGTGCATCTGTGATTATGACTTCTGATGATACAAAATTTCTATGTTCACAATAATTTTTAGGGAAAAAAACATTTGTGGGTACAAGTCCCTTTAGGTCTACTGGTAAAAGGGCATCAGTGAAGATGAGTGCCCTGCACAGCTAATGGCAGTAGGGATCATCCCCTCAGCAGCACTTTGGCCTCCGTATCCTTTGTTGGTGTCACTTTTATTATATATGTATATATATATTTTTAGCAAGTTTGGATACAGACAGTTTAATTCTACCTGACTTGCTGTGATTCCCCAGACAATGAGGGGCTGAGAAACTTTTGCTGCCTTTCACTGGGCAACTCAGAACAAAAAGCTGGATGAGTTTTTTGTTATTAACAAATGTTAAATCACAGCTAGAATTCTCTGCATTCCTCGGCTCCAAACAAAGGAATTCAGAGTTACCACGAGATGGCAAACCTGTTTGAGTTGGTGATTCCTGTGATGCTTTACTCAGTCCAACGTGAATTTGTGCAAGATCACCTTCCTCCTTCTAACACTCACACATTTTGGATCATAGGGCTTAGTGATGGAGAGAGGATCCCAACAGCCTTGTGCTTACCTGATGAGCTCTCCAGGGAAACCGCCCCGTGAAATGCTCCCCTCTTGTGACAACAAGCCTGAACAACCAAATGCAACTACATTTGGGTAGTAAGCGCCACTTTCATTTGGATTTTTTAGGGAGGTGTGTTCCAATAACTTCAAGGGATACTGTGTTTTAAATGTGTGGTTTCTTTCCTCTCTCCTTATAAAACTGGACCTGAACACAAGTTTTGAGTTGTTGGGGTTTGTTTGGGTTTTTTTTTTTTTTGTAATAATCTCAGGACCTGAAAGATTGTAGCATTTAGTGTGTCTTAAAAATGATGTACTGTACCAGCCATGGATTTTGTAAATACACCTGTCTCCCTTTTTTGTATTTTAATTTTTTAAAAGTGTGTAAGGCTCTTTGCCAGAGGAACTGGTGCCTGCTTTATCTCCATCCTGAACTGAAGCAGGAAAAGGAAGAAGCTGCTGCCACAAAAGCCTGCACCAGTTCCAAATGCGTGTGTTGTTCTGGTCAGTTTAATGGCTGTCAGTCTTTTGTTCGTTGGGAAGCCGCTTAGTTCCCTGCACGTTCCCAGTTGTGGCTAGCAGAGCCCTGTCAGGGAGGCTCATTTTAACTCTTCTGTGTGACTACTTGATGTTTTCACTCCTTCCAGGTACTCAGGTTTGCTATCCCTGAGCAGTCCAATGCATTCAGAGGTCAGGACTATTGGCCCTCTGCAAGAATAAGTGGAGAGCATTTCATTTTATCAGTGCTTTGATCCAAACACAGTCATGGGGTTCGTATCCTGCGAACCTTGCAGGTAACGCTGCCTTCACCTGTTCCGGATTTGCCCGTTTCTGCTTTCCTGAAAGGAGTGCAAGCTTTTTTTGGCAGCAGACTTTGCTCTGGGATCCACCCTTGCCGGCAGACCCCTGTTCTGCAGTAGGAGCCTTACTCAATTCGGCGTAGCTGTTCCCTGTCTCTGACTGCGACAGGCTTTTTCATGAGTGTACTTTTCTTTTTTTATGTGTCACGTGTCTGTGCTGTATTAAATAAAGAGGAATGTACATATTAATTAGACCTGCGTCTGTGATTTCTCCAAGAAAAAAAAAAAAAAAGGAAAAATGTTTCACTTGAAGGGTCATCCCTCGGGGCTTTTTGCCGGGTTTTTCCGCTTTGACGGCGGGGGTCTCCTTCAGCCGGGCCAACTACCCAGGCACGGGCACCACTGCGTGCAAGGAGCGGCGTTTGGAAACTGCCACAGGCTCGGTAGGGAAGGAAGCGCGCCCGCCTGGCAGCGCCTTGTCCCAATGCGCGCCCTCCCAACCTCAGGGCGGGACCGCGCCTCCCCCGGCCCTGCTCCCAGGGCGCCGCCCGAGCACGGGCCTCCGACGCATTCCATAAAAGGAAAGGGGGCGGGGGCACGACATAAGTTAGTACACACGAACCTCTCTCCCGCGGCAGCCCCAGTGGCCTAATGGATAAGGCATTGGCCTCCTAAGCCAGGGATTGTGGGTTCGAGTCCCATCTGGGGTGGGTGTTTTTTGTCTTTTTTTTTCCCGTTGAGCCGCGCCGCATCTCCGGCCGCCTGAGATCCGCCGGCTGCCTCGGGCCTGCCCCTCCTGGGGTTGATGCTGGGCGTCCCCTTCTGGCCCTAGCGAGACCTTTTAAAATGGAGACCCCACAAACTCGAGGGGCTGGGGACGCGGCCGCGGCCCGACTTTGTTTCCTCGCAGCACGATGAGCCTTTCGGATGCCTCCCAGTGATCCCGCTCCGTTACCACAGGCCGACGGGGAGGCGTACGGTGGGCGAGGCCCGGCGGGGCGGCTCGACCTCCGGCACTTGGCCTGCGCCGATTGCAAAGGCGGGGGGGGCGGCAGAGAGTAGGAGGAGGCGATCGTTTTCTCGGCGCTCGACAGCCCGCACTGCCGGGGCGCGAGGGCCAGGCCGGAAGATGGCGGCGTTGGGAGCCCCGCTGAGGACATTGCGCGCGCTCCTGCGCGAGCTCCGCCACGCCGCCGGCCGCTCCTATCGCGACAGCCCCGCCTATCGCCACGTGCTCGCGGCCTTCCGCGCACACCGGGTACGCGCGGGGTGCCCCCACCCAGCCCTGACCGGGCAGCCCCGGGGTCGGCGAGGCCTCGGGCTGCCCTGACGGCTGCTCCCCGCAGGTGACCAGCGAGAAGCTGTGCCGGGCCCAGCAGGAGCTGCACTTCCAGGCCGCCACCTACCTGTGCCTGCTCCGCAGCGTGCGGGAGCACGAGGCCCTGCACCGCGAGTACCACGGCAGGGGCGAGCGCTCGCCCCAGGAGGTCGCCGGACTGGTGGGCTTCAGACTGCCTCAGCAGCCGGGAGGAAAGGGCTGAGACGGCTCTGCTGTGCCAAATGTTTATTCCTGAATAAATATTCTAGAGCTACTGGAACGGGTTGGGTTCTCTAGCAGGTGTTTTTTTGTCAGTGTCAGGTTATGGTGTGAAAGCCATAACTTGGAACCCCCTCTCTGTTTATCAGGCTTCCCAGATGCCCATGCCGTCCATCTGGACGAGTGGTATGACGGGCACCCTCCACGGGCTGACAGAAAGGTTGGATGTAGTGAAAAAACATGGCAGCCTTCACTGCTGAACTGCTTGGCTAAAGGGTTGCAGGGCTTCGTGCTTCCCCCACGTGGTTCAAAAGCAGTAGGTAAGAGAATTTGCCTGGTGTTCACTGTAGCATTTTCCAGCCACATTCTGTGTATGTGGAATTTCCTACTCTCCCAACAACAAAGGTCCCTTCTGTGGAACATCCGCGGATTCTGGGAAGCGCTGCAGTAGCACAAACCTCTTCCATCTTGAGGATTTTTTTGTTGTATTCCATGGCGGTCAGCTAGCAGTACCGATTCAGAGAGATGAATTCTTCTTAATGAGTTACGTGTTTGTCAGTGTCTGCCAGCTTCCCGTGCTGCCCTCATACGCTGTGAATTTCAGAACAGCTGAAGGGAACTGACTATCGCCAGTCACACCAGGTACACAAATGGAACTGTGTTTTCTTGCTCGCCTCACAGTCTGGAACAAGTTTCTTTTTATAAAAAGGGCTTGAATCGTTGCTGTTCTCTTCTCAGAAGAGTGTTGAATTGTATGCAAGACGTGTAAGAAATCTCTAAAAAGGATGACTTAAAATGGCTGAAATTGTGAGGTTTACCTGGGGAGCCTGAAGCAAGTCTAACAAAAGAGTGTGTTTGTTAGGGTTTTTTTTACTGCCAGGGAAAACTAAGTATTCTGTTAGGAAAGCCTTGCAAATAGAATTACTTCATCTAATTCTACGTCTTCCTTCCCTTGTATAGAAAATTTGGGGATGGTTTAATTCCCACAGTATAGTGGATAGACACAATGGATCCTTAAAACTGGGGAGATTTGGGCTACTTAGGTAAGGTAAGGAGATGTGAACTACAAGTTTTAGACCAAAATTCCAGTTTGCAAGTCTTACAGTGTCTCACTAGTTAAACGGTGGTGGCTTTTTAGAAGAGTGTTGATACCACAGGTGGGAAAGTACCAACCTATTTTCAGCTCAGTAGGTCAAAGTTGTAGGATGTCACCACACCCTGAGAATGGCTGTGACATACTGGTGGTTCTGGGTTATTTAATGCAGATGCTGCATTCTACACTTTACTTGCCAGATGGACTAAAGGTTTGCTCCATCCAAAGTCCCACAGTCTGTAGTGTATTGCTGCAGAAGGGAAATTAATAATAAAAAAATCATCAGCCAGACATAGATGCTCTTTAAAGAGTATGAAGAGCTAAAGTGTTATGGTGTGGGTATAAATAGTAGCTAAAATTTCTCAATTTCCCCTAAGCTTACTAAGGTACTAAACAGAAAGAATTCTAACCGGTATTGGTATCTCTTCCGTTTACTTCCCCTTCAATCCAAAGTCATGATTGACAACAGTAAATTTATATTTTATAGAAAAAGCAAAGCCAGGACATATCCTAAATAGCTGACGGGCACTGGGTAGAGAATCTTTTCCTGAACATGTTACAGAAGAGGATCTTCTCTGCAAGTCCTTGTAAAAAACAGATAACTGGGGGGGTGTTAGTGTTCGGCGGGCCTTTTTTTCACTCCTGTGGAGCTCAGCTTAAAAGTCGAACACGACGCCGCTTGTGGACGATTAGAATGGATCTTTGTGACGGGTTTTGGGCACTAGATGGCAACACGGTGGTTGACAAAGGGACAGTCACAAAATGCAGGCCTTAAGGATGGATGAAATTCGTGAAAATACTCTTCTTGAAAATGGATCTCGGTGCCCCGTAGTAGTTGAATTAGCTGCCGCACATGGCGGTAGCCTCGTTTTTAGGGAGCTTCCCCAATAAGCGGGGTATTACAGTAACTCATCACAACTGCACCCGGCGGCTTGAGAGAAGCAGGGGCCGTCGCAGTGGTGCTGGACAGGAGTCCCGGAGGGAATTGTCTCCGCAGGGCGCGGTCCCTCGTGTCCCCCAGCTGCGCTCCCCGGGCCGCCGCTGACCCGGAGACCGTGACGTCACAGCGGCCACGCGGGCCTTGCTGGCCAATCAGCGCGCCGCAGGGGCCCAGCCGGGAGGTCCAATCAGGACCGTCGCCGCACGGTGCGTCACTGGCCGAG